>CM065121.1:28037628-28250128 GCA_033026305.1 Cirrhinus molitorella | reverse complement strand
ATTTGCAAGATCTAAACTCGGAATTGAGAGAAGAATGTCAGAAAAAATTAATTCTGACTTTTTTATATCATTAAAAAAGTTTATATCATGAAAAAAGAGGAAAAAAAACAGTCAGAATAGCGGGATACAAACCTGTAAATCAGACTCAGAGTTTATATCTTGAAATAAAGTCAGAATTGCGAGATATAAACGTGTAATTCTGACTTTACTTCTCGCAACTGAGTTTATATCATGAAAAAAATCTGAATTTTGAGTTTTTCTCTCACAAATCTGACAAATAAAGTCAATTGCAAGATAAAAACTTGTAAGTCTGACTCTTTTTTTTGCAATTCTGAGATTATATCTTGCAATTTTGACTTTATTTCTCAGATTTGTCAGATAAAAACTCACAATTCAGATTTTTTTTTCCCCCGAATGCATGATATAAACTCGCAGTTGTAAGAAATAAAGTCAGGATTGCATGATAAAAACCCCCAATTGCAAGAAATTAAGACAGAATTGAGAGATAGGTCTGTTTATATCTTGCAATTCTGAATTTATTTCTTGCAATTGGGAGTTTTTATCATGAATTCAGAGAAAAATCTGAATTGCGAGATAAAAACGTGTAATTCTGACTTTTATCTTGCAATTCTGACTTTATTTCTTGCAATTTCAAGTTTTTATATCACAGGTTTGTCATTATTTCTCACAATTGCGAGTTTATATCATGCATTTGGAGAAAAAAACACATTAGAATTGTGAGTTTTTATCTCACAAATCAGAAATAAAGTCAGAATTATCAGATAAAAGTTGTAAGTCTGACACTTTTTCTCAGAATTATGAGTTTTTATCATGAATTCAGAGAAAAATCTGAATTGCGAGAGAAAAACGTGTAATTCTGACTTTTTTCTTGCAATTTCAAGTTTTTATATCACAGGTTTGTCTTTATTTCTCACAATTGCGAGTTTATATCATGCATTTGGAGAAAAAAAAAACATTAGAATTGTGTTTTTATCTCACAAATCAGAAATAAAGTCAGAATTATCAGATAAAAAGTTGTAAGTCTGACACTTTTTCTCACAATTCTCACAGTTTATATCTTGCAATTGTGAGTTTTTATCATGAATTCAGAGAAAAATCTGAACTGCGAGAGAAAAATGTGCAATTCTGACTTTTTCCTTGCAATTCTGACTTTATTTCTTGCAATTTCAAGTTTTTATCTCAGTTTTGTATTCATTTCTCACAATTGCGAGTTTATATAAAGCATTGCGAGAAAAAAAACAGAATTGTGAGTTTTTATCTCACAAATCAGAAATAAAGTCAGAATTACGAGACAGAATTATGACACTTTTTCTCAATTCTGAGTTTATATCTTGCAATTCTGACTTTATTTCTTGCAATTGAGTTTTTATCATGAATTCAGAGAAAAATCTGAATTGCGAGAGAAAAACGTGTAATTCTGACTTTTTTCTTGCAATTCTGACTTTATTTCTTGCAATTTCAAGTTTTTATCTCAGTTTTGTATTCATTTCTCACAATTGCGAGTTTATATAATGCATTCTGAGAAAAAAAAACATTAGAATTGTGTTATCTCACAAATCAGAAATAAAGTCAGAATTACGAGATAAAAAGTTGTAAGTCTGACACTTTTTCTCAATTCTGACTTTATTTCTTGCAACTGTGAGTTTTTATCATGAATTCAGAGAAAAATCTGAATTGCGTGATATAAACTTGTAATTCTGACTATTTCTTGCAACTGCAAGTTTTTATCTCTCAATTCTGACTTTATTTCTCACAACTGAGAGCTTATATAATGAACTGACGAAAAACAATCTACAATTCTGAGGAAAAAAGTCTGAATTACGAGATAACAATGTGCAATTCTGACTTTTTTCACAATTCTGAGTTTATATCTTGTACCTCCGACTTTATTTCTCGCAATTGCAAGTTTATTTCATGCAGTTCTGACTTTATTACTCACAACTGTGAGTTTATATCTTACAATTCTAAGAGAAAGGTCAGAATTGCGAGCTTATATTAATTCTGAGAAAAACAATCAGAATTGTGGGCTATAAACTCGGAATTGCAAGTTTTTATCTGGCAATTCTGACTTTATCTTGAATTTTTTAAAAAAGGAAGAATTGGCAGAAAAAACTTCTCACAATTACAAATTTATATCTTGCAATTGTGAGTTTATATCGCACAATTCTAAGAAAAAGGTCAGAATTGCGAGTTTGTATTACGCAATTCTGAGAAAAAAGATATAATCTCACAACTGAGGAAACAGGCTTCTATGATATATGCACAAAGATATGACTAGTTTGTTTTTTTAGTCCTATTTGCCAAAGTTCACAAACAATCCAAAGCAGTTTAAAAAAAAAAATATTCACAAGGCCTCTTTTATTCATTTCCTTTTAATCTTGATGCTTCATATACAACCAAAACATCTTCAAAACATTCATCTGCACGGGCAAAATGATCACAAGGCCGATAATATTTGGGTCACTATTAGAGGCTAATCTGAATACTTTCACTATGCATAGGTCTGACCCCAGATCAGCCCTCGGGGCAGCATTATTCTGTGGCTCTATGAGAGTAAAATGAGCCGACTGAGGAGAATCAAATTAGATGCACAGGGAAAATGAAAGCAACTGAGGCTTGTGAAACAACCAATCTACAACCAGCCTCATACTGACCACTTTGTGTCCTAAAACAGCAAAGCTGCCTCACAATCAGCATTCGGGGGTTTGCCCCACCAACCCGGCCGCCCACGGTTTAACCAACGCGTGAATCGCGCCAGTGTCTGAATAAGTGTGTTGCATATTTCAGGTGTTGCATTCATGGGAAAAATGCAGAAAGGCACATCAGCACAAACACAATAGTGAAGTGCCTGCTTTCAAACAAACAGTCTGTCGCTTGTGCAAAAGGAATCAGATGCATATTCAATCTCTGAGAGGTCAAAGTGAAGAATAGACTGGGTTTTCTAAACGCTGAGCATTAATTGTTAATGTATGGATGTTAAAAATTCAACATATTCTTTAAGTAAAAGCATTGTTTTTGCTGTAAAGAGGGAATTCACTATCCTGCAGCAGGATTGGTCTTTGGTAGCTATTGGTGCATATTGGTGATAACAGGAGTTTTCAGTTAAAAGTGCTTCATACGTAAATGCGATGGGAAAGCGAGTGCTGATTATTTCATGAGAATGCGGTTGTGAACCACATGCACAAGATTTTTAGGAACATGTTTTGCTGTGTCAGAGATCCCAGAACTGAAAGTGAGAAAAACACAGTGATAATTTAGTGCGCTGTCTGTTTTGTTTACACGGTTACAGGGAGTAGCTCACACTAAAATGACAATGTGCTGAATATTTACTCATCCAAGATGTAGATTTGGAGAAATTTAGCATTACATCACTTGCTCAATGGATTGTGGACTCATGTTTTGGCGAGAAGCAACGGTTTTATGTTAAATACATCTTAACGATGGATTTGTTTCTCATAAAGACTGCTTTTTGCTTCACAAGGCATTAAATGATGGACTTGGTGTGGATTACTGTGATGTTTTTATCAGCTGTTTGGACTCTCAGAGGATCCATTGGTTGAGCAAGTAATCTAATGCTACATTTCTCCAAATCTGTTCTCGTGAAGAAGCAAATTTATGTACATCTTGAATGGTGCTCAAATTAAAAGAAGTTAAACTTTCAAAAAATGTGTCTCTAGACATCAGTCTCAAGCTTTTTTGGTTTTTCATAAATGGCCAGCCTTTTAAAAGCTGCTTGTAAATCTCCCGTGATGCTATATTATTATTATCAAATATTGGATTCAATCTAGCACAGCATTCTCCACCTAAAAGTGATCGGTCAGAACAAACTAGAAGTGATGGTAGTACTCAAACAGTCTACAACGTCACCAAGGCTTTCCTCAATCAGCCTAACGGGGGCGCTACAGCCATCAAAAGTACAAAATCGTTCCTAAATCCTAAACTCATGCGCCCAGCCAAATTTTCATGTATTTTCAACACCATCTCACGACCAATTTGTCCATATTTTATGACGTGGCTAATTCGTACAACCTCGCTCATACAATGTTTTGTACGATTTGTCTGGACCCCAGCAATGGATTAGGTGGAGGTAATTCATTCTTATTTATACGAAGTGGGGTATTCGTAAAATAAATCCGGTTTAGCAAAAATTAGCCACCTTGTAAATATGTACGAATTGCCATGAGATCAGGTTGGTTTTTTTTTTTTTTTTTTTTAACATACTTTTGTGAACTAGTCCTAGGTTTTCTCCTGACTGGAACCAAACCAGTGCAGAAGGATTCTCTGGAGAGGGAATATCTATAATTGTATAAAAAAGTTGAACTTTCGACTTTTCCATAGTGACGGGATGACGAGACGTTTGAAAGGGCGGAGATGCTTTTACTAAAACACCTCTAACTTTTAAATGGAAAGATATTTTCGCCAAATTCTGAACACACGTTTCAGAGCTCAATCTGAGGTCACATAAAAAAAAAAAAAAGAGGAGTTTGACCATTTGGTGGTGCTATAACAGGTTAAAAAACATTTAAACAGTTATAACTATGCACCTGTTAATCTGATCGACTTGAAAATTTCTATGCTGCGACTTTGTCCAAAGTGTCTTTGAGGACATTCATGTATCTCAAAAAAACATGGCAGCATCTGGTAATGCATTTTGAGCACCTATTAAAGGAACACTCCACTTTTTAGGAAATATGCTCATTTTCCAACTCCCCTAGAGTTAAACATGAGTTTTACCGTTTTCAAATCCATTCAGCGGATCTCCGGGTCTGGCGTTGGCACTTTTACCATTGCTTAGCATAGATCATTAAATCTGATTAGACTGTTAGCATCTCACTCAAGAATGACCAAAGAGTTGATATTTTTCCTATTTAAAACTTGACTCTTCTGTAGTTACTTAGTGTACTAAGACAATGTGAAATCAAAATTACTATAACACAACATGAAGGATAAATTCTACTGTCCTACATCTGGTGCTTTTACCAGCATTGCCAAGTTTGCAGGCTGAAGCGACCCCAATAATGTGATAGTCACTGGAATGCTAATTTTACCAGGGGAACCCTGCCAAAAAATGTGTATTTTACTCCCCAGAACGTGATTAGACTAGTTTAGGGCTATTTTTGAGTAGCAATTAGGCAGGCTTTGTTGTGAAAACCTGGCAACTCCGGGCATTTAACACAAAAACACATTCTGTCCCCACTTCCCTACACTTGTATCTTTAGTACGATCAAAGTCCCTTTAAGGCAAGTCATTCCACTTGGCGGCCATCTTCGAAACGCATCCTCTTTCTTTGAATGGGGAAACATCAAATTCTCCAAAACTCTTCACCAAGTTTATGATTAAATTTCATATTTGAAATTACCAATGAAATCTGACAAGAACTGCCCCATAAATATGTTTCCTTGTGCTCCAATAGCATTAAAAAACGCTTATTTTTCAGGCTAGCGCATGTCTTAGAACGCCTACTGTTGCTATAGCAACCGGGACTTCTAACGGCAGCTGCAGTGACGCGCTGACTTTACTAATCAACCATTGGCTCTTTCGCTAAGAAGGCGGGGCTTCGCAGCCATAATGAGCGTTGCATTTTTCCCCATTCAAAACTATGAGTGACACGTCTTGGGTATTCTATAGTCTTTGATACAATTTATGAAGGTGATTTATAGCATATTCGGAAAAAAATTATTTTGTCCATGATAATAGTGGAGTGATAATCTGATAATGTGAGGCCTACCAGATCACTTTTATGCTGCTTTCACTGTATTTGGTGGCCAGTTTGATCTCTCATTGTATAGAAAAAGAATAGCATGTATATTGAAAATTTGGTAACACTTCATAAAAAGGTTCATTAGTTAACATGAACTAAAAATGAGCAAGTTAATGTTAATTTCAGCATTTACTAATGCACTATTAAAATCACAAGTTGTTTAACATCAGTTAATGTACTGTGAACTAACATGAACAATTGTATTTTTATTAACCAACATTAACCAAGATTTATAATTAGTGGAATAAATGTATCATTCATCGTTTGTTCATGTTAGTTAATGCATTAACTAATGCTAACAAATGACACCTTATTGTAAAGCGTTACTGAAAAATTCCCCTTTTATGTTCCGCCACAGATTTCTTTGAGGCAAACTAACCTTTGAAGTCAGATGTCCCTCTTCAGACATTCACATTTCATAACTGTGAAATGGCTGTGGCATGAAGAACTGAGAAATGCAATGGAAGATGTAAACAAACGCACAAATGCAAAAACATGGTAGTGAAATGCATGACTTTGAGTGCAGCGTTTGCTTCTTAAAATAGTTTATTTGTGAATTTACACTGATTAGCAGTACATCTAAAAGCAAGTCCGTTAGATAACCATTTATATACGATTTCACAGGTCACAAAGAGGCTCGGCTCAAACTCGCATGCCAAAAGCGAACAGGCCTTCCGAACCAGAGACTACAACAGAGAGGGCATTAGTAAAACAAGGTGCAAAATGGGCAACAGAAACAGAACGTGATGCACAGTCCAGTAAACGCTTCCTAACACTCCCCGAAAGCAAAAACCGCAACGCGCGATGGAAACCGAAGCAAAATAAAAGGAAAAACGTGAAGCAATAAAACAAGTCAATTTTTTTATTTTCACCCACCCCAGTTCTCACTCTCGGTGCAGTATTAAATGCGTTTTAATCCACGCCTGGCCCGCGTTCAAAAGCACATGCTATTTACACAGCTTAGAAGTGTCTGTCTCGCTCTCCGCGCCCAAGCCAGTACTTCACATTGCCCACTGGGATATACATATCTCTCTTTCTCTCTCTCTCTCTCTCCTTCTCTCAGTGGTTCCTCCCTCCTACAGGACATACGACGACCACATTCGGGCCTAACGGAGTTCAAACTGAGGTCAAACTGCTAATCTGAACCATATGAGATTAGCTTTTGGTGTACGTTCTGTCCACACAGCGGCGTCTCATGGGACAGGGCGCAAAACAAGGGAGGGAAGTTGAGTAAATCAATCCAGTTTTAGATTTAAAAATAAAACAAACACTATACAATGCCGTGTCTCAGTTAAAGTTCGTAACACTGACGCTTTGGATGGTTATGGGATGACTTATGACTGACATAATGAATGATTTTGTCATTATGAAGGCCCAGAATGAACCTAAAAGTGATAGCCAGTACTTTGCTTCAGGACTGAGACGTGCTTTTTTTCCCCTCAAAAATAGTTTACAAATATATATATTTTTTTTCCGTATACATCAACGAGTTTCCCTTCTCCACCCTTTTTCAAGATTTCGTATCGCGCCTCTTTCGCTGCCGAGGTCATCCATAGACTTCTTTTCTGTAATGTATACCACGTTAAAAAGTGCAGCACAAAAATATTACATTTATATAACTATATTGCCAAAAGTTTTGGCATCCTTCTAATGAACAGGTTTGACTACTTTAGTAATTTCCATGAGTACTAATCTTAATGTTTAAGCATATATAAGGATATTCTAGGGAATTGTCTCTTTCTAATTTTATAGCAAATGTTTGGACAGGACCCTTTTTATTCTAACATTACAATGTCTCTGTCTATAAGGCAAGATTCATAGAGAAATGACTGATTCAGTCGGTGTGGAAGAACTTGACTGGTCTGCATAAAACCAAGTCCTAATTCCAGCTGAACACCTCTGGTGTGACTTTAAATGCAGACATTGAGCCAAAAACTCATCACCAAACACCAATGACTTGTGCATATGGGTACAGCTATTTTAGACACTTCCAAAACTGAAGCAACAGAGATGGAACCACAATTTTTAAATACATGAATTATGCTTCAATCTTTGTTGCCTTTTTCTGTTCTAAAGAGGGGGGTGTCCCAATACCTTTGTCCATATAGTGTATGCACAAGTCACTGGTGTTTAGTCCGAGTTTTTGGCTCAAGGTCTGCATTTAAAGTCACACCAGAGGTGTTCAGGAAGGACTAAGACTTGGCTTTATGCAGACCAGTCAACATTTCTCTATAAATGCCTTATACACAGAGGCATTGTCATGTTAGAATAAAAGGCTCCTATCCAAACCTTTTCTATAAAATTAGGACACAATTTCCTAGAATACCCTTATATGCTTAAACATTAAGATTAGTACTCATGGAAATTGCTAAAGTAGTCAAACCTGTTCATTAGAAGGAAGTGTGCCAATACTTTCGGCAACATAGCGTATCTCATTATCACTCCAGTTTTAATATATTTCCATTACATGTTTAGTAATCTGAGCTACTACACGATTATCAGCCATCAGCCATATAAATTCAGACTAGCAAAACATGCTTCGACATTTCGTTTTTCATATAGAAATGAGTACAAAACTGAACGGATAAAAACTAAACTGCTTCAGTTTAAAAAAAAGCTAAAATGTTTCAGAGATGAAGAGTTGATGTTCACTAAAACGTGATTGCTCTGCTTTTTTTTTAGCTGTTAAATGGAAAGGAGACTGGAGTGACTACACAGGATCCGACCAAATCGCAGGCAACGTAAGAGAGACGAAATAAAACAAACCCTGTTAACAAACGGTTTCCAGTGTGATTTTTTTTCTTAGCGTCTCCTGTGTAGAAACGACGCGAGCTCGAGAGATGACGTGGCGGATAGAAAAGGGGCTCATAAAAGGTTTGTATGAGAATCTAAACATACAGTATGAAAAAAAACAATGCAGTATGGGCTCATCAACGAGATAAAATCATGTGTACAGAAACATCTTCAGTCTATCATTTGAGAGAAGCCAGTTTCCCAGGAGTTTCCCCTCACTTCTCTTTATCTTACAATCACAGCACGTTTTTCAAAATCGGATGTTGCTCCAACTATTCACTCTAGGACTCCCAAAACGTGCCATGTTTTTTTTTTTTTTTTTTTAAACAAACTTAAAACGTCAACGAAGACAGATAAAGCGACAGGCATTGGTTGTTCTCCGTCTTCTAGGCTTCAACTTTCTCTTTCTTTTTGTTCTTCTTCAGGAAAGACGGGGTTCTGAACTTCTTCTTCTTCTTGTTGGGCGATTTTGAGGGTGAGCTCTCGGGCGTCAGGGCCTCTTCGATCTTCTCTCCCGAGCGCACGTTGATCTCGACGCTCTCCACGCTGGTGGTCAGCTGGCTCACGCGCTTGATGAGCTCGTCCTCGTCGCAGTGGTCATCTTTACCGTTCAGCATCACACCTGTGTGGTTCTCTGGAGGAGGAACGAGAGGAACAGGGCTAAATCAACGGGTGTTTGGAAGCCATGAACAGCCAACAGTTGTGCTGGTGTTTGTGGTGGTTATTTTTCATTGTAATAATTGCGCTATTAGTAAGCTATACAACGATTATTAGGAACACTGTTAATGCTAATTCACTATATAATTCCTCAATAAATGACAATATTCCTTGGCAACCAAAAATATAATGAATTATTCTATTTTTAATTTTTTTTTTTATGTATTGTAATTACTTGTACTTTTTAATTAAAAAGTAATATTAACTAATAATAATAGCACTCTTTAATCTAATGATTTTTATTTACTAGAAATTACTGTATCAATTGTATTTTTTTAATTATCATTTTGTACTAAATTCTGATTGTGATTAAAACAGATTTTTTTTTCTATAGAAAAAAAAATGAGCTACAGTGTTGAACATTTCTTTGTGGTGATTTATTGTATTAATTGTGTTATTAGTAAATTATGAACATAACCATAATTTGTGCCAATTTCTTATTTTATTTTTGAATGATTATTATTTATAAATTTATTGTATTACTTGTATTAATACTAAAACTGAGCAAATAATTACTAATTACTACATATTAACTAATAATAATTAAGTTTTAAAAAAGTTACAATTTTGCTTAGCCAAAGTAAATAAAATGAAAATTATAAATATATATTTTAGTTTTTTATTTATTGTATTAGTTTATTAATACATTAAAAAAAAAAATTATAATAACTGCATTATTGTGCTAAATTCTATTTTTAGTAAAAAAAAATATTATTTAAAAAAAATAATAAAAAGATTTTTAAAAATTGCATTGTTTTTAGTAACTTATACACTCATTATTAGGAACATGATTAACTAATGCTAATTAATTAAAACATTTATTAAATTACAATACATTTCATTACTGTGCTAAATTCTCTCTTTAGTTAAAAACAAATTATTTGTTTGTTGTTAAATACACTC
The DNA here is from genome assembly GCA_033026305.1 of Cirrhinus molitorella. NCBI lineage: Eukaryota > Metazoa > Chordata > Actinopteri > Cypriniformes > Cyprinidae > Cirrhinus > Cirrhinus molitorella. The sequence continues at coordinate 28,239,933 of CM065121.1, read as the reverse complement.
ATTATTAGGAACATTAAATAACACTGATTAATTATAAATGTCTTTCTTTAATTAGAACATTGCTTGGCAACCATAATTTATGCTAATGCATTTATTTGAATTATTATTATTTATTGTATTATTTGTATTCTTAATAAATTAAAGAAATAATCCGAAATATTAACTAACAATAATTACATTCTTTAAGAAAGTTAACATTTTGCTTGGCCTTAAAAACATTTTGCTTAAATTATTTTTAAATTATATTTAACTTTATTTTCTAGAAACGCAGTTTGTTGTTGTTTTTATTTATTTTATTAACTGTATCATTAATAAATTAAACTAAATATCAGGAAACATATACTAATAATAATTACATGGCCAAAAAAAAAAAAAAAAAAAAAAAAACTTTTTTTTAATTATTGCATTATTGTGCTAAATTCAGATTTTTTTTTTTACAACAGAAAAAAAAGTTAATGTTGAAGAATATTTGTTTGAGCTTTTTATATATATATATATATATATATATATATATATATATATATATATATATATATATATATAGTGTTATTAGTAAATTATACAGTAATTATTAGGAATATTATTAACTAATGCTAATTAATTGTACAATTCTTAATTAAATTACAATATTGCTAGGCATCCATAAAAAATATTGAAAAAAATTTTACAATTATTGAATTATTGTGCTAAATTCAAATTTTACTTAAAAAAAAAAAAAAAAAAGATTGTTTTTACTATAGAAAAAATGTTGCTATGTTATGCAAAAAAGTCGGTAAAAGTTGTGCTAACTGCTTTTTTATTTGCTAAATGATTTGTGGTGATAGTGAGTTATTGCATTATGTATTATTAATAAATTCTAAACTAATTAGTTTTTTTTTAAACTCTCTCTCTCTCTCTCTCTCTCTCTCTCACATACATTATATATATATATATATATATATATATATATATATATATATATATATATATATATATATAAATTCCATGAGGTAAAAATCACTGTAACTTACATCTTATTGCTTTATTTAGCATTAAACACAGTTGAACTGAATGGTAGCTGAATACTGCATATTTTATAAAAGGCTGTATGAAAATTTTATGAAAAGCTTTTTGAACTTCCGAAATTAGTAATGCCAAACGTTACAGAAGTTAATCTTTGCAGTATCATTAGAAGCTCTGGGTCAGCATGTCCTGGCTTGGGTTTGGCCTACACTCCAGATGAATGTGTTTAGCGCGTCCTCAATTGTTGGCCACTTATGGTTCATCAGCGGTCATGTAATACGTCTGCTTGAGTAACCGCTGATTTTGATGCAATGGGTGCACAGTGACTGGGGCAAACGCATCCTGTTTCTCCACCCCACACAACAATATCCCACATATCAGTTGCTTTCATTTATGTAACACTTCATTCTTCAGTTTATGTAAGGGTCGCCATTGTGTCTAGTGTCCTGCTCCCTCTGTAGTAGACATAAATGTACTTCTAAAATAGGAAACAGGTATTGCTTGTTTTATATAAAGCCAACAGAAGAGCAAGGTAACGTCCTGCCACACATCCTGCCAGAGCGTTTCGCAACAAGCAGGACAGTTGATTAGAAACATTTTGAAGCCACAGTGCTATTTTAACATTGTTATTAATATAGTTTTTCTTTAAATGTAGTTTAACTTGATGTACTAATATAACTAAATATATATATACACTATAAGGGATACTAAAAATGCCAAAAACAACAAAATTAATAAAACTTTAACTGAAATAAGAGAAAAATCTCAAACTGGATTCTAGAGATTACTTATTTTTTAATGAATTTTTTCACGTAATATTTATATTTACTTTTATTCAAACTTTACTTCACTTACCAAAAATGTTTTTTAATTGTTTTAGCTTATGACTTGTGTTGTTTACTGCATTATTGTATCACTAATAAATCCTTAAACTCATTATTAATAAATATTTAAAAATCCATTAAAAAATCCTTAGAATGTAGTTTAACTGGATATAACTAAAACTAAAAGTGAAATAAAAGTAAATAAAAATTAAATGGATACAAAACTACTAAAGATGCCAAAACCCCACAAAATTACTAAAACTTTAGCTGAAATAAAACAGAAAATATCAAAACAGATTCTAGATATTACTTCATGTGAATTACTTTTTTTCATTTAATATTTATATTTAATTTATTTAAACTTCATTTCACTTACCAAAAATAATGTTTAATAGTTTTAGCTTATAGTTTTTGTTTATTGCATCAATGTATCACTAATAAATCTTAATAAATATGTAAAAAAAAAAAATCCTTAAGATGTAGTTTAACTGAATATAACTAAGTGAAAAAAGTGAATAAAAACTACGCAGAAATACAACTACTAAAAACACAATTGCTAAAACTTTAACTGAAATAAAATATCAAAACAGATTCTGGATATTACATTTTTAATTACTTTTTTCATGCAATATTTACTTTGATTTAAACTTTACTTCACTTACCAAAAATTATTTTTAATCGTTTTAGCTTATAACTTGTGTTGTTTACTGCATCACTGTAGCACTAATAAATCCTGAACTACTATTAAATATTTATAAAAATACTTAAATTAATTCAAATGTAGTTTAACTGCATATAACAAACTAAAAGTGAAATAAAAGTGAATAATAACTATATAGAATAAAATATTTGTGTGTAATATTTATATTTAATTTTATTTAAAATTTACTTCACTTTCCAAAAATAACTTGCGTTGTTTATTGCACTGTTGTATTAATAATAAACTCCTAAACTAATTAAAATGTATAATATTTTTTTAGTTTAAATTGTGTTATCTTCATATACTAACATAATTGAAACTAAAAATGAATAAAAAAAACTATATAGGAATAAACAAAGCTATTAAAAACTGATTCAATATTTTTTTTATTACATTTTTCATGTAATATTTATATTTAGTTTTATTGACATTTTACTTCAATTATGGAAAATGATTTTTCTTTTTTTTAAGACAACTTCTTGTTGCATTATTGTATTATTAAATTCTAAAAGTAATTACTAAAAATATATATATATTTTTTTTATTTAGTTTTAATTTGTTAATTAAGTTTTAAGAATTTCTCACCATCTCACAGAATTTTCTTTGTTTCATTTACCTTTTGAATTGTCACCCAGCAACCCTAGTAAACATTTGCTGCTAATATTGACATGACATGTTAGCATACTTCAGTTCAGAGCCACATAACACACACACACACACACACACACACACACACACACACACACACACACACACACACACACACACACACACACACAGGTCACAGTAGTAGAGTAAGACAGCTGGCTCTTTCAGTGCATTATACCTTCTTTAGCTGGAGTGTTTTGTAGTGACTGAGTTTGGGACAGTGACTGAGAGAGTGTAGAAGCGTCGTCTGACGTGAGCTGTTCGTCATCTGCAGGAGTGAGTTGGTTAGTGAACAGACAGACAGACTGTTAGAGAAGTAGACAGGTTAACATGCGACATCTTAACAGCTGTAAGATGCTGTATGCATTCAAGTTAGTTCTGTGCAACTCACACTCTATTGATTTTTAGCTGTAAGGGGCAGAGTTATACCAATTAGCATTGACTGGGTCATATATACATGGCTTTAGGAACAGGAAATGAGGTGTTCTTACAAGCAAAGAACTATCATGCATCAGTGTGGTCTTTACTTATTAGTTTACACCAGTTTGAAAGGTTAAACATGGTTTAAAAGTTTAGGGTTAGTACTTTTTTTTTGGAATTAAGTTATTTATGCTCACAAGGGCTGTAAAATCAGCGCAATATTTTATTACCATTCAAAATAACTTTTTACTACGTGAATATATTTTAAAATGTAATTTAATCCTGTAATGCAAAGCTGAATTTTCAGCATCATTTCTCCAGTCTTCAGTGTCACATGATCCTTTAGAAATTACTCTAATAAGCTGATTTGCTATTCAAGAAACATTTCGGATTATTAATTAATATTAATATCAATATCCTGACATTTCTTCAGGATTTTAATAGTTTTAGCTTAAAACTTGCGTTGTTTATTGCACTATTGTTTCATTAATAAATTCTAAACTAATTAGAAAAACAATTATTATTTTCACTTAAACTAAATGTAAAGATATTTAAAAAATAATTGAACTTGATATATTAATATAACAAGCTAAAAGTGAAATAAAAATTAAAAAAAACTATATAGAAATAAAACTATTCTTTACATTTAATTTCTCCATTTTTATTCATTTTTATTTCACTTTTAGTTTTAGTTATATTAATATGACAGTGTTTTAATGTCACGTAAAAAAAAAAATCTAAGATTACGAGATTAAAGTCGAAATGGTAAGAGAATAAAATGTAAACAATTTGAGAATAAAGTTGAAATATTACGAGAATAAAGTCAAAATATTACAAGAATAAAGTCAAAATATTACAAGAATAAAGTAAAATATTATGAGAAAAGACAAAATATTGCAATAAAGTCAGAATGTTTAGAGAATAAAGTTGAAATATTCTGAGAATAAAGTCAAAATATTTAGAGAATAGAGTAGAGATATTTTGAGAATAAAGTCAAAATTACAAGAAGTAATTCTCAGCAATTATGAGATTAAAGTCGCAATATTTTAAGAATCAAGTCTAAATATTATGAGAATAAAGTCGAAATGTTTCAAGAATAAACAAATTACGAGAGTTAATTTGTAGCAATATGAGAATAAAGTCTAAAAATGAGAATAAAATCTATATATTGATAATAAAGTAAAAATTACTAGAATAAATTTAAAGCCATTACGAGATTAAAGTTGGAATATTTTGAGAGTATATTCTAGCAAATCACGCATGCAAATGACCTAACGTTCCTTCACTTTTATATCTTGCTATAAACTTGAAATAAAGAGGAAAAACACACTTATAATTTGTATTCCATCAGAAAACTGACAGAATTTGAAAGCTGAGCTGTGTTATATTAAAAGCAACAAAACAAAGCACAAAATTATCACGTTTACTGGGTGGCTGGTGCGCTACAAATAATAATTGGAAGACGTTTATGTAAGAAAAACTACGTCATCTGCTGGAATGACACTTTCTTGTGAACGTGCGTACAACAATTAGCAAAAGCTATAGATTATGGTATATAGAGTAAAATATGTATATTATTTTCTTGCACAAAGGCACTGATTCAGTTCAGAAGGCCTCTATTAACCCCCAAGAGTACATTTATTTCATTTTTGGGTCAACTGTTCCTTTAATGCATCTTTACTAAATTTGCTAATTCATTTACTTTGAGAACTAGTGAGTGTGTTTTACCATCTAATCCGAGCTGCTGAGGTTCTACTCGTTTCTGGTAGTCGTCCAGCGCTCTCTCGCTCAGCTCGCTGAAGGGGTTTGGAGGAAGCGGTCCCGTCTGTTCCTCGTCATCGCCCATGTATGGCTGCACGTGTGCGTGGGCAGAGCAGAAAACACAAAATAAGACACTAGAAGCAGCTCAGTTATGAAACGAGTCATAATGACGACAAAACACACACAGACCATCAGATGTGTGCATTCAAACGCAAAAAAAGTCACAACTCCTCTAATATTAAAACACACAAAATGAAGTGAGAACACAGCAAATCCAAAACTACAATGTTTAACATGCAGATATTTCAAAAGCGTGACACAACGACAAACAAAACTCCCTGGGATTTTACCTGGACTGGCGACTGTGCCTTAAAGAGAAAAACAGAGCTTCATAAGACCCTGCTTTGAAACATGAGGGCTTTGCCTTACTTTCTGATGCTCATTTCACCAACACCACTGTGAGATCACTGTTCAGCTGTGTCAGAGAGGATCTGGCGCCACCTAGTGACCCGAGTGACATGCGACGCCTATAATGACACTCACCGGCGGTCTTTCCACCACGATCCCTGCCAGCCGCTGCGATTGTGGCCCTGCTGTCATCATGTCGAACCGGTTCTGTTCGCGAATCTGAAACAAGATGACAAGAAAGCCGTTTAAGACTCAGTCACACTAATGAAATGGTGAATAATAGTGCTAACAGACCCTTTTAACAGACTGCGATCATGGGTTTCCAGAGTTAATTTTTTTGTTTTTGCCATTTCACTTTTTTAAAAAAAATAACATTCATTCATAACACTAAATTGTTGGCATTACAGGGGTAGTTTTTCCAAACCTGTACGAGTTTCTTTCTTCTGTTGAACCAAAAATGCTAAGGATTTTTTTTCTACTGGCCCGGTCGAGCCGTGCATTGCCTTCCAAATTACTGAAAAATACTATGGGAGTCTTTGGTCACCAACATTCTTTAAAATATCTGTTGTTTTAATAGACAAACATAATTGATGTTTTTAAATGACTAAGATGAATATGATTTTTAATAGTTTTTTTAAGTCTCTTCTGCTCACCAAGCCTGCATTTATTTGATCCAAATAAATACATCAAAAAGCATTAATAATGTGAAATATTTTTACTATTTAAATAACTTTCTTTTTGAATACATTTTATAACAATTTATTCCTGTGATCAAAGCTAAATTTTCTGCATCATTACTCCAGTCTTTAGCGTCACATGATCCTTCAGAAATCATTCTAATGTGCTTATATACTGTTCATTATCAATATTTAAAGCAGTTCAGACAAAAATTAGATAATGGTACTGAGTGAATGCTCTCGACACATATTATATGTCGATCAAATACTTTTATTTAAAACTCGCTAAAATCCCACCCTCAGCCCAATCAGAAATACCAGCACATACATAAACCTATATATTGGATCTTGATAAAAATGCATTTTTTAAAGAAAGATGTCAGATGGATTTAGAAGCTTTTGCATATATATATATATATATATATATATATATATATATATATATTATTTATTTATTTATTTATTTATTAGGGCTGGGAATTGATTCAGATGTCTCGATTTGATTCGATTCTCAAGCTCTCGATTTGATTCTCGATTTTTTGGATTACATTCAGTGAATATAGTTTTAATACAAATGCTATTGATATTTAAAAAAAAATTAACAGTTAACAGTTGACAAATAGTGAATTAATAAAAAGAAATTAAGAGACACAGGCATGTATTTTAAACCCATTCTTTTTTTGTATATGGAGCTTTTTAAAATAATAATAGGGCTCCATAAAATGTGCATCTTATTTTTTCTGGTAATCAGATGAAGGCATTAATTTATTCTGATCAAATGAAAATTAAACCCTATTAATTTTGGGCAAACAAAGTGCTGCACAACAAGGTTTACTGTCAAAATTAAAAAGAAAACAAATGTGACTGCTCATTTAAAAATAAAGATTCATTAATATTCAGTAGTAGTATTACTGAATATTCCTTTGTTCTTGTCAATAGTTTCTCTGCCATAAGCACTGAAAGAATGACATGCTTTCTGTTGTATTCGCGCAAGGTAAATAAGAGGGTGACATCTAGTGGAGAAGACCAATGATAAGATTCACATCAGATCTTGTATTAAATGTTTGCTGAAATAAATACTGGAAAAGATCGATATCGAATCGACGTCATTTAAAAAAACGATTAATCAATCTATTTTTTGCCCAGCCCTAATATATATATATTTATTTATGTATTTTAGGGGGGTAAGGGATTATAGAAATTAACATTTTATTTAGCAAGGATGCTTTAAAGTGCCCGTTATGGACTTTCATGCAGTGTGTAACACAGCTTTAAGTGAATGAAAAAATCTTGCAAAGTGCTGTGCATCCACAAGTTTCCTACTCCCCATGGGGCCTTGCGACAAACATGGGAGCATGTTCCGGTTCAAAGTAAACAAGCAGGATGTGACACTCATTCATTTAAACGCTGACATTACTGACAAAGACTCGTGAAGCACTGTTTCGGCAAAATTTTAAGTGTCAAAAATAGCGCTTTCTGGTGGTTAGTAAACAAAGCAGCCAAAAGCCTGTGAAATAAACTTCCTTGGACGAAACATTCACCACACATTCCAGATTGATTTATATTAGGTGCACACAGTGCGTGTGTTTGTTGAATTTCTGTCTCTGATAAATGAATTTACCCATTAAACTCCATTTAATGCCAGTATGAATATCAAAATGATGTCTTCTTCTTCTACACATATATGAATTGTGTATAGCAAGTATTTAATTTTCCTGAAATAATTAGTATTTTTCATATTTGTGACTGGGTGTTTAAAAATGTATTGAAATAAATCTGAATAAGGACTGACTGGACAGAAACAGTGAGGCTTTGTTTGTCACTGGTTTTATGATTTCTACGTTAACAACACAAGCCTCGAAACAAGGCTTCATCTGGCACACCCCTTAACACAAGCTCCAAAGCCTCGGTTCAAATGTCACATCACTAGTTGACAGTCATTCAAGATCTAGCGATGCAAACTTGCTAACGATGTGCGAACAACTTTGAACAGCACATGTTGTCCCTGAGCACCAGTGGTATACTACTTCTACCACATCACCAGAAGTTGCACCCACACTGTTCTTTTTTACAGTAGCGCCCCCCGGAAACTTGTAGATGAAGTTATTTTCTTTTAAAAGAAAGAGTCGACTTCGAGTCATTGAAATGCACGTGCAAAACTGTGATGCAAAAACAAACACTGTAGCAGATTCCTGTGGAGAAGACGCTGTGCTCTGCTACTGTGAGGGTAGATAGTTTTAAATGTATTTTTTATTTAACCCTTTTGATCTGTGTTCTCTTGTCACTCTAAGCTGCCTCCTACTGGGCATATCAGTCACTGCACTGTATCGATTTCAATATCAGCGGAACCTAATCAGCCAGAAGAGTGTTTTAAGCAGTCTGATCACACTTGTAACTCACCTTATTTCTCTTCTCCAGAACTTCACTGGGGTTCGTGTTCAGAGGAACAAACTGGTTGGGATCTTCAATGCGGATCGGAGTCCCGCTGGCGTTTCCACCGTCGTATGACTTCATCCACTGCAGAGGTGGAGTAAGACAAAGATTCAGTACAGAATTCAAGAAAACAAGTGCAGGCTGAGTTTCTGAAGCCGTTTGAGAGCGTTCAGAGTTGGTGTAAAGTCTAAGGACAGCTGTTTTGAAAGAGTTGCAACAAATTCAGTGTTAAACACAATCATACCAAGTGCAAATTTCTGCCATAAAACATTTGCACTGATGTCTTGTTTTAAGCCAGATTTAGACTTGGTTAGTTTGACATTTCATTCTTGGTGAAAGAGCAGTGTAGTGTAAACTATTATGAACTATAATATAAACTATTGTTATATCAGTAACACTTTGCAATAGGGTTCATTGGGTAACATTAGTTAACTACATTAGTTGACATGAACTAAGAATGAGCAATACAGCATTTATTCATCTTAGTTCAAGTTAATTTTAGCATTTACTAATGCATTATTAAAATCAAAAGTTGTGCTTGTTGACATTAATTAATGCTTTGTGAGCTAACATGAACAATGAAGAACTTTTTTATTAACTAACATTAACCAATATTAATAAATAGTGTAATAAATGTATTGTTCATTCATGATAGCTAATACATTAATGTTAACAAAGACACCCAAAAACTTCACAACATGCCAAAATAAAAGTTAGGTTAAACTTGAGACAGAAATGTGTTACCATTTTACAGCAGGATGTTTTTCTTAAAATATACAATGTAAAAGATAATACAATTTTTAACACTATTTTACATTTTGCTTATTTTATTTTATTTCATTTTAAGATTAAACCTTTGCTTTGCAACAAACCATAAAAAAGAACTGTTAAAATCTTCATTTGATGACATTGTTGTTAATGTTTTATGCAGTTTTGTTTACTACAGCTTTTGATAATACATTTGAATTAAATCAGAAACCAAAAAAAGTTAAAGAATGTGTAATAAAATTCTCATTTCTTAGCACTCAATTATTGTAAGAAGTTTAATAAATTATTATTAGTAAAAAAATAAAAATAAAACTTAAAATGGAAGCCAGAAAAAAAAGAGAAAAATAAAACGGAATTGAAAAAAAAAAAAAAAAAAAAAATCAGACTTGCCTTTTTTTTTACTAAAATTTAATTGAACCAGGAATTAGAAATATTAAAATGGAAATTATTTTTAGAATTATTAACATGGAAACATTTGGAGACATTTGGGGAAACTAAAAAAGTGATGCAAAAATGCAATTTTGGTAACACTAAGATAAAATTCATGAGTTAACTACATTCGTTAACATGAACTAAGAATGAACAATACTTCTACAGCATTTATTAATTTTAGTTAATGCTAATTTCAGCATTTACAAATGCATTATTAAAATCACAAGTTGAGTTTGTTAACATTAGTTAATGCACTGTGAACTACATGAACAAACAATGAACAACTGTATTTTTATTAACCAACATTAACAATGATTAATAAATAGTGTAATAAATGTATTGTTCATTTGTTTGTTCATGATAGTTAATCCATTAATGTTAACAAATAACACCTTATTGTAAAGTGTTCCAGGATTTTTTGGTTAAACATTTAATAGACTATTCAAATTGGTTAAGTTTCACAATTTCTATTAATTAGACATGGCTTTTTATTTATTAACTAAATTGAATTTAACCATTAAAATGGAATCCAGAATAAATCCATAGAGCCCTAAAAACGCAGCCAAAGCTGTAATACTAATATCTCAACCACTAGAGGTCAGGAAGGAACTGTGTTCCGCATCAGGCTTGAAGGAAGCAGTCAACTTACAAAACTGTTATGAGGCTCCAAAAGTTTCTCTGTGATGACAGAAATATGAGCTCATTTCATCTGCAGCTAGAGGGTCAGGTATGCCCAGGAAATAACCACATTCTTGCTCCTCCACGAAATCCACCTGAGGACTTTCTGATAAGAAAGATTTACTACTTTTACAGTGCTCCCGAATGGAGTCTCACCATGGTCTTGGTGCGTCCGTTCTCCTCGCGTGCCCCGTCCGACACGTTCACCTTCGTGTAGCAGTTTGGTGAATTGAGCCAGCGTGTTTTCTCTCGCTGTTGTCGCTGCTGCAGTAACTTCAGAGGGAAACGTGGAGCATCGTCGTCGTCGAACATGAACGCAGTCACTGTCGCAGGAATCTCCACTTCGCTCTTGTGCCGCGGCTTCTCCCGCACGATGGGGTGCCTGTATGTGTAGCCCGTCCTGTAGCCCTGAAAGCAAAAAATACATATTTTTATTATGAAAACAGTACGAGTATAGCTGTAAAACAATTGTATAGTGGATAAAGAAACAAAAAGTTTACAAAAGAACAGAAAACAAATACTACAGATGTTCATCAAACTATAAATAAATAAAAAATATATGCAAATATAAATACAATATAATGTAGTAGTATAATCGGTTCATTTATTAATTACTATATTCATAACTAGTACATACACAATAATACATTTCATTGTAGTATTACAATATTTAATACAAATAAAAACTAAAATGAATAAATAAAAACACAAAAGGCACATATGACTATAAATACAAATACAATTTAGCAACACTGAAATGCAAAGCATTATAAAGATAAATGTATATGTAAAAAAATATATAAAATAAATTATATATAACATTAATATATAGTACTAATAATACTATTATAAAAAATATAAAAATAAACTAGCCTAATTATAGTTATAGAAATTAAAATCATTTCATTGCTTTCAGAAATAAGTTACTCAAAATGACTTTAATGAATGAATGAATAAATAAAAATAAATAATACATTTATACACACACACACACACAATTATTAATTATTATTATTATTACTATTATTATCATCATCATCATCATCATCATCATATCATATATAATACAGTTTACATTTATTTTAAGCTCTTTCATAAAAGTCTAGGAAAACTCTTCATTTTTATATATTTAAAAAAATACCATTAAACTATATAATCTATAATACTACATAAACTGCATATAAATATGTAATATATGTGTACATATTTTAATATATATTACTAAAATATTTACTAAAATATTGAATAAGATTTTATAATAAAATACTATAATTAAATGTATTATGTATCTATTAATATATACACAATATGTCATTTATATATTTACATAAAATAAATAATACAAATTAAATACATTTAAAAGACTGTGAGTGTGTGTTTGTGTGTACATATATACACACACACTCATTAAATATTTAATAAAAAGTAAAAGAGGTAAAAATCTACAAACTATAAGGACGAGACATTTCTTAAATCATTGAATTGCCTTCAGAGATGAACGACTCAAAGGCCTTTTATGAATTTATGAATGAACCTAATGAATTATTCAACTGAATTGGTTTATATAATGCGCCGCTGCTTGCAAATAGGCTTTGCAGAAAGAAACTGCACCAGAACTCAACTTCAAAAGCCACTTTTTTTAAAGATCCATCTGCGTTTCAAGCGCATTATGTAACCAAAAGCTAAAACTCTCTAGCAGAAGCAGGAAAAGCGTCTCGGTTCGCTGCAATCTGGTGACGATGGCTCACTGAGCGACGCACCATATCATTATCATCTTCCACATCACTCCATTCTTCTGCCGCGGCTGAGAAAACACACTTTCCACATGCCTGCATTCTTCCCTATCTCACACGGACAGAGAGAGAGAAAAAAACAGTGCGGCCTGCACAGCTGGAGAAAGAGACGGACACCGAGAAGAGAGAAGATAGTTTTGGCAGAAGTCTGTCTCTCTCTTTACGTCCGTCTCCTTTTGTCTGCCTAATAGGAGAGGAAAGAGGGTGGGAAACGAAACGGGCTAAAAGACGTAGAAAGAAGTGATTTTCCAGTCTCTCCGCTGTGATTATTCCTCTCAAACGCAGCTGGACTAGTAGTAAGTAGTCATTTAGCAGACGCTTTCGGCTGTTTTTGGCTCGACGGCTCAGTTTAAAGCGGAGTTCATATTCTCTCGTCCGCTGTATGTGCATCTCACTGGGAGATGACTGGCAGTGGATGTAGTGGAGTGTCACAAAAGCACTTACCAGGTTGTCTAGCATTCTCATGAGCGATTCAAACTCCAGTTCGCCCAGCCTCCACTTGTTCTGAGAGCCCATGTTGACCCCGGCTTCTGCCACCCCCTGTGTCCGAGGTTTGTACTTTTCCAGATCCAGGACGATCAGGTTCTCCACTCCTCCAGCACATGAGAACGCATTTACCTACAGAGAAATTTGCAGAAATGTATTGGTTTTGTTTAAATTTACTGCCATATCAGCTTACATACAAATTCAACATTCAGCTTGAATTTATTCAACTAAATAAAAACTCAATCTAAAATAAATACAAATATTTTATTAAAAAAACAGCAATATCTCGATATGTTATAGAAATATAATATAAAGAAACTTCTTTAAGAAAACATTAAAAATTACACTGATTCCAAATTTTTAAATGGCAGTGTATATACAGAAACCTGGTACTTGCAAGATATAAAATAAAAATTGTAAGATGGGTCTGGTTGAAGAAATGGAAGGAATTGTGACAGAAATATATTATTACTGTACAGCAGAATTTTTTGTTTGTTTGTTTGTTTTTAAGGAATAATCAATTGTTCTTCCATGATTTCATTTTAACAGTAAGCCTTCCTGTTCCACAGCCTTCAAATAAAAGGGCTTGTTTAATTTTTTTTTTATTTAATTCAAAGATGAATTATATTGTAATGTTTTACTCCTTTAATTACAAAAAAAAAAAAAAAAATCACAGACTTTGTAAAAAAATAAAAATAAAACATTACTATTGTTTAATAAAGTGATAAAGTTTTATGAATACAATTAATTAGACATGTTTTCAGTCATTATGCTTTTTGATTAAGCCATAAAAATGGAATCCAGAAAAAAAAAATACTATTTCATATGCCCTAGAAATTTTAAGTCTCAATTTCAATTAATTAGACAAGCTTTTCAATTATGCTTTTTGATGAATTCATGTAATCCAGAAAAATAAAAAATAAACCGTAATTTGACAAAAACACTTCATATGCCTTAGAAATTCATTACTTTTTTTTTAAAGAAATTGTTCAATTGTATAAAGCCTCATGATTTCAATGAATTAAACATGATTTTCAATCATTGTGCTTTTTGGTGATTTAATCAGGCCATTAAAATGGAATATAATTTTCAAGAAATTAAGTGTAGATTGTTAAGCTTGCTTTATATTGATGTTTAAACATTCAACATCCATGAAAATTAAATTGTAAAAGTCTACTAAAAATTACCTGAATTTCACAGGCAAACTGTGCGGTGTAAATGTAGTGAAAGGCCTCTTCAATGGTCTCCCCGAGAGCTACAACCCCATGATTCCTTAAAATCAACACCTGCAACACAAACACATAATTATTTTGCACATTTACAAACAAACTGCATTTTTCACTTTTATACTCAATTGCAATGACAAGTACAGAAGGGTAGTTCACCTTCGTTGACGGTCCAAGGGCTTTCTGCAGCTCTATGCGCTCCTCCTGCTCATCCAGACAGCCTTGGTAGTTGTAATAAGCAATGTCACCCAGGATCAGAGCCTCCTGAGAGATGGGCAGAAGGCCGCACTTCATAGACGACACCTGACAAGACAGAAGAGATTAATGCAAGTCATGGTGATTTACAAAAACAGTCATTTCAATATAAGCTTTGAAATTGCTAAAAGAGCATATGGAGCAGAAGCAGATGTGACTGGACAGAAACTTACAGCAGCAGTGGCTGGTGTGCGTATGTGAATGACGCAGCGCACGTCGGGTCTCACGGAGTAGATGGCAGCGTGAGGACTGAAGCCGACCCGATCCACCTGCAGGTTGGTGGAGCCCTGATCAATCACGTCGCCGAGAATATTCACCTTCACCTGGAGAACCAAAGAAACACAACTTAGCTTATGACTGAAGATGACTGTGAAAGTGTAGGCTAAATACATTGAACCCCCATAAATCTAAGACTGTTGTTTACCGAAATATGTAGTAGAAAATCCATGAAAGAGTTACTTTATTAAAAAAAAAAATTGGTAAATATTTAAACTATAAATATTTGAAAACTATTAAAAACTCTGGAATCTAAGGTCTAATCATCTTTAAAGTTGTCCAAATTAAGTTTTTAGTTATATTACTAATCAAAAATTAAGTTTTAATATATTTACAGTAGGAAACTTACAAAATATCTTCACGTAACATGATCTTCATTTAATATCCTAATTATTCTTGGCATAAAAGAAAAATCTACCATTTTGACCCATACAATGTATTGTTGGCTATTGCTACAAATATATCTGTGCTACTTAAGACTAGTTTTGTGGTCCAGGGTCACATATTTCAGTAAGAGACATAATTTGTGTTATATTAAGCCATACAAGTTTTAATACCCAGGGCTCCCTTTAAAGAAAGTAATATAATCTCAGATACAGCATCTGATCCCTCGTATCAATATCAATACAGACAGGTCTTTACTCTCACATCCTACACCATCTAGCATTTCCTATTATCCTGACACTGTGCATCTAATCAGGAAGGAACCGTCATCTGAGATAAACTGAGAAGCAGGGGATGATTCAGTTAATGTTTTTAAGTTAACAGGAACCTCTAGTTCCTGGTAACATGAACAGATGATTTCCAATGGGGGAAAACTCCAGGAAGTTTACAGCCATATTCATAACATCGTTCAAATATTTGAGGTAAATACGTTTTTATTTTTTGAAATGAGAGACATTTTGTGTTTCAAATAAATGGTGTTTTTGAATTTTCTATTCATCAAAGAATCCTGTTTTCAACACTGATGATAATCAAATGTTTCCTGAACAGCAACTCATCATATTACAATGATTTCTAAAGGATCCTGTGATGCTGAAGACTGGACTAATGATGCTCAAAATTCAGCTTTGCATCACAGGAATAAATTACAACAGAAAATGGTTGTTTTAATTTGTAAAAATATTTTGAAATATTACAGTTTTTACTGCTATTATTACTCAGTGAGCCTTAAAAAAAAAAACTTAGAAACAGAATAAATTGTTTGTACTTTTAAGTAAATTGTTGTTTTTGCAGTGAATGAAGGTGCTTGTGCATGTCTGATCCCTCTAGTGCGCTGATGGAATATCAAATTTCATCACATGCTTGGCCACCCAACATGCCTTTCACATGCCCGTCGATGCCACACCCCATATCACTGCCAGCTTAAAATAAACACACTGTCCCGCTGCCGTTAATGAGCTCAGAAAGAAATCCAACCTCATACAGATCATATTTATATACAGTCGCTAATATCATGTGACTGTTTTGACACAAAATCCCAACTCATGCAATTCTTACTGCACTGGTTACACATCGACTGCTAGCACATCCGCACAGGAAGCTGGTCCACTTCGGTTTATGGACATGGCCTATCTGCTGTATTATGCCACCACAGTCATGCTAATGGACTGAAACAAGACCTAGCTGTTCTCTCAAGAGAAGTCGGGAAACTGTGTCAAAATCTTGCATCTGATTTAAAGAGAGAGTACCCTAAGAGTAGGGTAGATCCTAAATGAAAAACGAAACGTATGCTTTAACCGGTGTGTGGTTTGATTAAACCATTTGTGAAATAAACACACTGAACAGAGCATGTAACAGGCATAAAATGGAAAAAAACAAAACTACAAGTTACAATTTCCTGTTACATGAACATTTGGAATGGTTTACAGCAGTTGCTTCATAGACATGAAATCTCATGCCACGTTATGTAAGAGTTAAAGTGATGCTTGCTTTAGCAAAACACTACTAAACATTGCACATAGTTGCGGTTAGGGATTTGAACATGCTTCTTAAGGTGCAGCCAGATTTAGGGGCAGTTCACACGGAACGCAGTTTTCCCTTCCAATGTGTTACTTTTCTATTGTTTTTCTAGGTAAACTTGCTATACAGATTGCCTTTTATGATGCCTTGTCAAGTTAAAAGTTGTTCAACTTTTGCACACAGCGAATGAACAATCAGAACCAAAACAGTGGACCAATCAGAAGACCCCAGAGGCGGGGCAAGCGTTAAGAGCTTTTGTTTACAGTAGCAAGTTGGCATGGCAAGTGTTTTATTTGACAGCAACATGACGGAGAAGGATTTTTTCAATTCATGGGATTGGGAATGCACATTTCGGAACAGATTCAGGGGTGCGTTAACCATCGCTAGCTAACTATGGTAGTAAGTTACACTGAACTCGCAGCCACGCCATTGTTTTCAAAAGCATCCGTTTTGGTCCATTTACACTGAAACACAACCCCAGTTTTCAAACTAAAATGAGGTCTAAAGCATTTTTGAAAGTCTCAGTTTTTGACAATCGAAAACACAGGAGTCGTGTAAATGACAGGTGTATCCGTAGAAAAAGTTGTGTTTTAAAACTAAAACACACTAGTGTAAACGTAGCCTTAGGCCCACGTTTACACTAGTGTGTATTTGTTTTAAAATTGCGTTTTAAAATGAAAATGATCCACATCTACACTGGCGTTTTCACAGTTTCAGAAACAATCCCTGCCCACACTACTCAACTGAAAACGCATGTCACATGACCATTCATAATGCGCATGATGTTATTGTTTACCCGGTCGTCAAGGATATGCAGAGCAGCCACACCATTGTTTTCAAAAGTCTTTGTTTTGGTCCGTTTACACTGCAACCCCAGAGATTTCAAACTAAAATGGAGTCTGAAACGTTTTTGAAAGTCTCAGTTTTCGAGGGTCAAAAACGCTGAAGTCGTGTAATTACTTCAATAAAACAGGGTCTTCAGCGTTTTCAAAAGTCTGTTTTTGGGAGTCAAAAATGCTGAAGTAGTGTAAATAACAGGCGTAACCATAGCAAAAGCTACACGTTTAAAACTAAAACGCACTAGTGTAAACATAGCCTGAAATGCAACCCTGAAGTTTTCAAACTAAAACAGAGTCTGAAGCGTTTTTGAACGTCTCCGATTTCGAGGTTCGAAAATGCTGGAGTAGTGTAAACAAAAGGTGTAACTGTAGCAAAAGTTACGCATTTTAAAACGAAAACACACTAGTGTAAACAAAGCCTGAAACGCAACCTGTGAGTTTTCAAACTAAAAGGAGGTCTGAAGCGTTTTTGTAAGTCTCAGTTTTCGAGGATTGAAAACACAGGAGTAGAGTAAACATGAGGCATAAAAAAGCAAAAATTTGTTTTAAAATGAAAATTCAATAGTATAAACGTAGCCTTGGGTGATGCTTACACTAGTGCATTTTCGTTTTAAAATGAATTTAAAATGAAAATGATCCACGTCTACACTGGTGTTTTCACCGTTTCAGAAACAATCTCCCTACAACTGAAAACACAATCACATGACCATTCATAATAACCATGATGTTATTGTTATGATGTTACATTCAGAGGATATGCAGAGCGATACAGCCATTGTTTGCAAAATTCTCAGTTTTTGTCCGTTTACACTGAAACTTAATTGTCAAACTAAACTAGGGTCTGCAGCGTTTTCGAAAGTCTCCGGAGTAGCACAAGCGACAGCTGTAACTGTAGCAAAATATACACATTTTAACACAAGTGTAAATGTGGCCCTAAATAACCAAAAAATTGAGGTGTGGAATGTTGGACACGTCATGCATATGTTATGGCACTGAGACAGAAGATAAGAAATTGTTGAATAAAAGTTGTTGTTTTTGTGTTCTTGTAGCTTTATAACATTACAGTTGAACAATTGTCACATGGATTATTTTAACGATTTCTGTACTATCTTACTGGGTCTTGAATGTGGTATTTGCGTTGCAGTCTATTGAGTGTCACAAAGTTAAAAAATATCTTAATTTGTTTTCTAAAGAAGAACGAAGGTCCAACAGGTTTGGAACAACATGAGGGTGAGTAATTAATGACAGAATTTAAACTTTTGGTTGAACTAACCCTTTAAGTGGCAAACATTCCACACTTTCTTTGTTCAGTTATTTAGGAACGTCATATGGGCATTTAAAGTGCACTTTTGCACCACAAAATGGCTTAGAAGTGTGCGTAAGTAACCAAACTGGGATGCATCTATAGAAATATGGCTCTTTTGACTACCCACAACACCTCTGCATTAATTTCTGTTGAAAAAAAGCTAAAAATCTAGCGTTAAAGTCATGTTCTTTGGTAATGAGCGCTGAAGAGTGTAAAAGTGAGTGATCATGTAGAGAGTTAATAAAACTCTGACCCAGATTGCTGGCCTCGTTCCAGCGGCCGTGCCCACAGACGAGGAGAACAGAGCTCTGAATGACTGTGTCAGCAACACTGAGCTCTCGCTCGCTCTCAACACACAGAGAGATAAAAAATCCTGTATGTTCTGACTATGCAAAATGACATGGGTCTTTATCTCCCTCTCTCTCTGTCTAAAACACACTGTCCTTGCACACAAAAAGAAACTAGACAAACCTGTGCTGGCTTTGATCCATGCATAAAAGGTCAATATGCAAAGAGTGCAGGGTCAAAAAAAAAATCTGATCTGCCATGATCCTGCAACGGCACAATGGCCGAGTGTATTTTTCATGACTGTGAAAAATGTGTTTGCTGAAGCAGTGGTCGTAACTCAATCCTAAACACAATCCGGCATTAAAAACAGCATTAGCCAGCACAACAGTGCAAGTCAGATGCAGATACTGACGCCGCTGGCCTCAGGCGCTTTCAATTCTGTTCACTGAGTCATAAATGCTGCAGGCTGGAGGACAAATGTGCTTCACGAATTCGTTCCAGCGTTAAATCACCTGATTGGCAAGAATTTGTCAAAACAGCATCCACCACGAGCAGCGTGTCAAAACTCATTAATACGCCAGCGGGACAGAAAAACGCTCAAAAGCGAAACCTCAAGAACTGGTTCGATTCTGTTCGTCACCAGCTAACTTGTGGTTTGCAGATACGAGCCAGAAGTGAACTCTTAGCAAGGGTGTAAATGCAGTCGCAAATGCTTGTATAAACTTGATACGTGCACTTTTGTTCTATTGCGGAGGCGAAAAACGTTGATCCTCAAGAAAGTTATGTTACCATCGAAAGTCACACTAAACCAGATGTGTTATTAGGTGCCTAGCTATAAACATTGAAAGCTTTGACTTTAACAGAATCTGACTTGACTCCAGATTCAGCCTGAACAAGTGTAGACAAATCGGTTCGGTTCATTGTCAACATCAGTGTTTCTGGATCATCAGGGCTGTATGATTTCTGCGGAAAACGCTGATGGAATCCAGTCATAAAAATGGAATTTACTGTATAACATCACAGAATTTGCCCAATTTTGGATGAATAAATCAAAAGTAGGTCTGTACACCCAAATCAAAACACAATATGAACTAGTGTCAGTGAATATTAAGCCACCAAAATATTATTTAAATACACACCCCGCATGTTTTGTGTCTCTGTGTGAATGAATGGCGCAGATACGCGGTTTCGTTTAGTACACACATTTTGAAGTACGCGTGATGCTGGCAGTATTTTCAGCCTCTGCTGCCTCAATATGTGGGTATATAAACAAAAACTATCTCTAGAACTGCTCTGAGAGTCAACTTCATGAGCATTTTACTGTTTCTTTTGAGAAAAACTATTGTCATATCATTTATAAATAGAAACTTAAAGGTCTTAACAGCAACCCATCAAAATAAAAGTTTGTTGTGACAGAAATATATATTACTGCAATGATAGTACTAGTACCAATAATAAAATTATTGTTTTATATATATATATATATATATATATATATATATATATATATATATATTTTTTTTTTTTTTTATTTAGCAGGAAAAAAAAAAAAAAAAAAAATATATATATATATATATATATATATATATATATATATATATTTAACAGAATTTAATTTCCAGAAAATCTTAAATATCAAATAAATTAGAGATGCTTTTGATACAAACACAAGCCTAAAAGGTCTTGACAGCAGTCAAGAAAGCCAAATAAAAAGTTTGGTTTGGCTTTGAGAAACTGTGACAGAAATATTACTTCATGTAATGATGGTACTAGTACTAATAATAAAAACATTATTCTTAAGGATTATTATTATTATTATTATTATTATTATTATTATTTACCAGAAGAAAATATGTACCAGAATGTATTTTACCAAAAAATAAATAAATAAATAAATAAATAAATACATACATAAACTAACAATATATAAATTTTTCATAAGAAACAATCAATTAGAGATGCTTTTGATTGTTGAAATTTACTGAAACTATTATAATGGATTCCAGAATATTAATGGAAAACACAGAATTTGGGAAAAAATAAATAAATTTGAGGGAACAACAACAACAACAAAAAAATTCATTGGGAATTAAATTACTTTTTGATCAACTTTTAAACAATTTCTGTTAAATTGTGTAAGTTTCATGATTTCAATTAATTACATGAATTAATATTTGCTTAGTTTAATATTTTTTAACGGTAAAAAGACAAAATTTTATTGGACAAAACTGAATTTGGAGAAAAACAAAACAGAATATGGGAAAAAAAATAAAACAGATTTCATAGGGCCCTAAATTATATCAGCATCTTATTAGATGTGTGGCTTGGCTGTCAGATAAATGTCATGACATTCTTCCTTTTTATGAGTAACTGGGGTATGTGTGAAATTTTATGTGTGCACAAATTAAGATGGTCCACAAGATGTCAACAATATTTAGGGCTTTTTCACTGATGATAAAAAACAGAAAAGATGGAATGATAAACAACTGGAGATGCAAGAACGACAGACATCCGTGTTTATAAGCGCTTGTGTGGGTTAAGAGGTACACGCAAATTTAGTTTAAATGAGTACAAAGGCGTTTTAACCATTTATAACTTCTGGAGAAAAACAGCACAGGCACTGGACAAAAATGTGACTTTCTAGTGTGTTGAATATCTGTGTTCGCACATGCCATCAAATGGAGTATGCTTAGAAAGGCTACGTATTCGTCTAAGCGTTTGCTTCAAAACTGATGTATACCTTGGGATTCTTTCCTGGGGTTTTCCAGAACTTGGATTAAGAACCTAAGCAATACGATTAGAAAATAATAAGCATGAACAACTTCAGGCACTAAAAGCCGCCGCCTGACATGAACACACAGGCTAGTGCAAATCCAAAACCCACTGAGATTTTAAAGAAATAACCGGCTGATTAAGCACACGTCAAACATTGGCAACGAGCGCTGAGCTCACTCAAGGTCTGCCAACGTATTCCCTCTATGCACAGCACATATCAGACTTGATGAATCTCTCACACACAAAGGCGAACAAATATTATTAAGCTCTGGGGAATATTATTGTCAACAGGTTGCTAGACCACAAAAAAAAAGCCAAAGCAGCACAAAATATAACCTGAAGCGCTCAAAACGGAAGCATTATGTAATTATCATTTAATCAACATGATATGTGACTGATGAATGAGTTCCGACGGTAGGAACCATGCAAAGCTGAATCTAATCTATTTTAAGTCATTCTGGAATGTGAGTTCAACTAAAGCCACCGCTCAAAGTGACCCTGGCAGCCCTGTGGCGTGATGCTCGAGCCGTTCCCAGAATGCTATCAGCCTCTGCTGTGATAATGCAAGACAGACAGTTTGTTTACCAGATTGGACGCAGAGGCCTCAGCGAAGGACAGCCCTCTGGGGATGATGAGGATATGATCCTGCTCCTTGCTGACACGAACCTACAAGTTTTAAAAGAAGCAGCTGTTAGCTCAAGGTTTCTTAATCCATTCCAACATTTGATATTTCCTTATTTAGCACACCTGTGCAGATGCTCGACACCATTATGAAGACAAAAAGCATCGCTCTCCTTTAACAGCCATTCAAAAATAGCCATGCATGATTTAATAACAACATACTATAATTTGATAATGAATGGGAAAGCAGAAAACTTTCTCCATGCATTAAACTGGGAGTGTCGGATGAGTGGAACTCTAATGTTTATCGCCTGCAGGAACGAACTGCGAAACCCCGGATTACACAATGTACATCATTCACTTTCATTTCCTCGTACTAACATGTTGACACAAAACAGAAGTATAATATTTAATGTGTGCCTTACTGTAACGTAACAGCTTGCGAAGTGGGCCCAACTGAACAGGTCCACTATTCTGTAGAGGCTGGCCAGTTTGCAGCGGATCTGTTTCTCTCCCTTCACCATAGTAGTGGACTCCACGCTGAACATGTCGTTTATTGGGGTCACCATGCCCAAACCTGAGAAAACAGAAGTAAGGAAATATTCAAAAGCAGGTTTGAACCATTTTAAAAGATGGAATTCAAATAAACAAGCACACAACTTGAAATGGACATTTCTGTAAGCTCTCATGGAAAAATGGAGAACAAATGGGTGTAAATCAATACGTTGATACTAATCAAACTCAGACGAAATAAAGGAAGTGCTGTGTCCTGATTAACTGATAACACCTCAAGGGTGTCCATGAAACACTGATACGCCTGAATCTAATAAAGATGTTTTAATTAGACTGCTGTAGTTTGTTCAGCTAAAAGCACTGCTGTAATCAATTTACCGTAGCTTATTTAGAACCTGTAGGGATTCTGGTCAAAGAAAACTAAGGAAATCCAATAATAGTTTAAACAAATAAAAATAAAACTCAATTCAGGTTGAACTAAAGGTTTAACTCTATTAAACACAGTCAGCAATTCCCATCTCGAATACTCATAGACCTTTTAGAAATAGCACTACTCCAGTTGCCAAAACATTTTAGGACTCATTCTAGAGCTCCGGTTGATTATGCATCACAGAACTCCTCCTTGACTTCTTGGCTAAATGTTTCAGAATTTGCCCATAAATTCCAGCAGACCAAACATTTTAGAACTTAACCTTGAACACTGAAAAAACATTTATCCTTAAACTCCATGCTAAATGTTCCAAAAGTGTTTCCAGAACTCAACTTTACTAAACATTTGAGACATCATTCTAGAACTCCAGCTGACCAAACATTCTAGAACCCAAAATTGAACTCTAGTTGACTAAATATTTTATATTTTTAATATTTAATATTTTTTTTGCTTTTTCCTAGACCTCCACTGGAAAAACAATCCATAACTCAATCTTGAACTACTAATGGCTAAATGTTGCAGAACTCATTTCAGACCTATCAAAAAAGTATCCTGAAACTCCCGACTAAATATTACAAACATTTTCTAGATCTCCACTGGCTAAACATTCAACAAACATTCATCCTTGAACACCATATGACTAAATGTTCCAAGAGTGTTTCCAGAACTCTTCTTTACTAAACATTCCAGAAATCATTTAAGAGCTTCAGCTGACCAAACATTCTAGAACTGAACCTTCTGACTAAATATTTAAACACTTTTTCTAAACCTCCACTGGAAAAACAATCCAGAACTCAACCTTGAACTCCAGATGGCTAATGTTCCATATCCTTGAGTTCCAGTCTAAACACTACAAAACTTTTTCTAGACCTCCACTGGAGGTCTACATTTAAGAGACCGATCATTCTAGAACCCAACCTTGAACTCTAGTTCTGTCATGACAACTCTCTGAGGGACTGGCATAGTAATGTAATGTAAATGTACATGACAATGTTAATGTATTTGGTCTTGGCAGAATAGATCTGCTACACTGCTGCTGTGGCAGAATAACCCCCATAGCATACATGAATCACCTCATAGCAGATCTATACAGGTGGAGCTGGGGAAGGTGGATGGTTTCTGAAGCATGCTGCAAACTACTAATTCTGGCACTAGTCATATATTTGAATGTTGAGCAGTGAGCTCATTGGCTCCGGATACAGGAGAGAACCAATCGGCTGTGCCATGTGATTATGATGTCATGTTGTCAGATTGAGTTAGACCCATCGGACTGCATTCTAGAGTTTCATGCCAGAACTCTGTATTTGACTAAATATTCCAGCACTTTTTTAGACTTCCACTGGCGAAACGTTTCATAACTTGACCTTTAACTCCAAATGGCTAAATGTTCTAGAATTCATTTCAGTCCTCCAGTTATTAAAAGTATCAGGAAATCATCCTTGAACTTCAGACATTTTCTAGATCTCCACCAGCTAAATACTCAGGAAACGTTCATCCTTGAACTCCAGATGGCTAAATATTCCAAAAGTGTTTCCAGAACTTCACCTCACTAAACATTCCAGAAATCATTCTAGAGCTCCAGGTGACATTCTAGAACTCAATCTTGAACTCCAGTTGACTAAATATTCCAGCATTTTTTAGACCTCCACTGTGAAAATGGCTAATTCCAAATGGCTAAACATTCCATAACTCCTTTCAGACCTCCAGTTATTACAAGTATCAGGAACTCATCCTTGAACTCTAGACTAAGCACTGCAAAACTTTTTTTCTAGTTCTCCACTGGCTAAACATGCAAGAAGCATTTATCCTTGAACTCCGGATGGCTAAACATGCCAAAATAGTCTTCAAAACATTCCAGAACTTGTTCTACAGCTTCAGTTGACTAAACAATTCAGAACTCATCTTTGAGTTCCAGTAAGCTACACTGTCCAGAACTCAACCTTGGACCCAAAGTTCTACAACTCTTTCCAGAACTCCACTTGACTAAACTTTCCAGAAATTGTTTTAGAACTTGTAGAACAAAACTCCAGCTGGATAAATCCGGAGCTCAGTATACAGTGTTAGATTGAGAACAAAGTCTTATTTCTAAATCTCATACCTTTTTTTGTTATATGTCCTAGATAATGCTCTAGATCTTTGCATAGTCTACAGACACATATGAGATTTAGGCTATGACTCTGAATGTACAGTAAGTACTGAAAGGGGTTCACTGAAGTTCTACTGACTAGTTCCGCATACCAGAGTGCAGAGAGAAAACAGACACATGTGCAGAGGGGGCTGGATGGGGTGATAAGGGAGGAAGAAGTAAGATAAAAGTATGCAAAGGCTTTCCTGATTCGGCTGGTCGCATTTCCTGCCTCAATGTCTGTTTATGGAAATATCTATTATTTAGCAACCTTTATAACTCTGAACAGGTGGAGGAGTGGGTCAGTCTGGGAGGTTGAAGGACTGGAGGAATGCTGAAATCCATTGTGTGTAGACGAGCTGCACCATGGCAATACTCACTGAGGGGGGAGGTGGAGATGCCAGCTACGGAGCTAGCCATGAAGAAGTCTGCGATCTGTCGCAGAGCGAGCAGTCCAGCAGGATCATTCCCCTTGTTCATCTGTTCCTGGATAAGCCCCTCTAACTCATCCCTAAACGCCTGAAAGAGAAAGAAAACGTGAGATTAGAGATGACTCACAATCAGTAATGAGAAATGGGCACAGAGCTGTAATCCTCTCACACTCCTGCATGTTTAAACCTTCTGTACTCAGTTTTTTTCCACTTGTATCTATTAGTCTATTAACCCAGAGGCCTACTCCACTAACTCTGAAGAGCTGGAGTGGACTCTCTACTAATCAAAAACAAGGCAGTAAAGGATGAAAGTACTATTTTAAATTCCTTGGGCACATCCTAAATCAATTTTAGTTCACTGGAACTTTGCAGAAACGTTTATTTTCAATGTTTAGGGAAGGAAATCATCCGTAACTGGTTTTCTAACCAGTATGAAGCTCTTCAGTGTGATGCACTGTCATTCTGCACACCTGCTCAGAGTCTGAGGCACAGGGCGGTCAAAGAGCTCAGACGACAGAATGAATCACAGGATAAACAGACACTGTCGCTCACATGGTGTGGGTAATGACAGAGGAGATTCAAGCTGACACAATGCCTCAGTTACGATGACTGTTCCTTCTTACTGTACAAATGCACACAGACTTGTCTTATTAACAGGTGTGAGCAAGTGAACTGAAGCACATACAACTTTACTCAGCAATGTATTTGAGATTGGCAACATGCAAACAGTATGCAAATATGCAAAGATCAGAATGAGGAAGGTAAACTAGTCTCAGCAGGCATGGTTGTTCGCGATAGCCTGATGTATTTTGCACTGCGATAACCTGAAGTTGTATTTACACGGTACTGGATTGCAACAAGCCTCAATTAATCACTCACATAGTAAAAGTTAACTCAATATTCACAAATACAAATGTTCTGCTTTGAGCGTAAAATAAAGTTTGAATTCTGCCAATTTCTTTTGTTTACGGTAGTTATTTTCCATGCTGGTCTATTATTGCAGCAACAAATGTAAGTAATTCTTTCTATAAACGGCAACAAAAAGACAATCATTTCACAAACCTAATTGGGTCATTCTTGGCCAGAATTTCCTGCAAGTTGACCAAGTCTGGCTTTGCAAAACTACAGGAAAACAGCAATCCGAAATATAAATTCCTCTTTAAATCTACAGACTCTCCTTCCATTCTGGGATGTGTTTTTGGCTGATTTGTGTGTCCCATAAAGCACTTTAACTGGCATCCTAGTAGGCACCACAGGTCTGGAGAGATTGAGCTAAAGAAAGACTGATTTCCATAGCGACAGTTGCCAGGCAGCCCCAGGGAAGTTGACATGGTGTTTGTGTATCCATGTGTGGGCCGTCCTTGCCAAACTCTCGAGTGTGTGTGTGTACGTCAGTGAAGTTTACTGGGGCTTGATTACCTAATCTAGAGTGAAACAAACTACACAGGAAGC
Source organism: Cirrhinus molitorella (assembly GCA_033026305.1). Classification (NCBI taxonomy): domain Eukaryota; kingdom Metazoa; phylum Chordata; class Actinopteri; order Cypriniformes; family Cyprinidae; genus Cirrhinus; species Cirrhinus molitorella. The sequence continues at coordinate 28,212,404 of CM065121.1, read as the reverse complement.
AAATTAAATTGGCCTTTAAGTTTGTTTGGATTTGAATGAGAGCCTCATTCATCAAACATACACTGAGAAAACAAAGGGGGAAAAGGCATAAATTCATGACGTTAGTGCACACATAATAGCCTAAAAAGGTAAGGTAATGGTGAGTGCACATCAAAAGCAAAGTGAATATTCGCATCACGTTACTCACTCTAAGGGTTTATTCACACTTGTAGTTTGGTTTGTTTGGTTCATCTGGTCCGACCAAAAAGGAAAATTATACATTTGGTTCTGGACCACTTAGTGGCATTTTTGATAACAAACCTAAAGATACCAAACCTAAAGGCATAGTGATACATTCAAGACCTGATTGGCCGGGTTGAATTATGTATATTTCGTGACTGAACTCACCGAACACTCCGAATGTTCAACTTAAAGCAGCACTGTGGGTGTATGACATCAAAGTACATTCAATGATTGGTCTGCTGATTGCTGCTTTAGGTCGAATGCACACAATACCGTCTGCTGGACTAAGTGCGCTCATTGTTGCGTGCATATACTTTTATTTTCAACACCTACAAACTCACAAAGAGCTCATACAAGGCACTTTACCTCCTCGTTGCTCTACGTTTGCCTTCTGCTCATTTTGTTTTGGATACACCGCTTTTTCCCTTTGTGAAATCATGTTGCATAGCATTACATCTTGTCTTTACTTCCTGTTTTTGGTTCGTTCACTAGTATTTGTTTCATTCATATTTCATTTGAACAGCACCAGAGTTCGTTTGAAAGCGGACGGAGACCCTTCTACCATTTTCTGATGCAACTAGACATAAGAAGCTCTTCGCTGATTGGCTTGTGCAAAAGCACGACACACAAATTTCAGCTTGAGTCGAACATTTTCAAATTGCGTGGAAAACGCAATTGAGGCGAATATTGTGTTTGCAGCGTGATGGTGCATCACGGCAATTGTGTCACTTAATTCATATCTATTGCATTGACTGACTTCGTATGTAAAGTACTAGCACATTTGTTTTTTGGTGTGCAACTGATGTGTCAAAAAACTTGCACAACAACATGTCAATTTGTGTCTTTACATCGACGTAAGTAAAGTGCTCATGCAAATAGTTAAACTGCTCAAGTTACTTTTTTTTTTTACTTGTGCGGAACACGCGTTTGAGGAAAATAATGCATGTTTGCAGCAATCGTGCTGTCCAACTCACATTTATCTGCATCTCTGCATTGACACTGTATGTAAAAAGTACTCACGAAATAAAATTTGCCTTTAGTGTGCAACTCTCAAATAAGCTATTCCCTGATTGGCTTGAGCACCAACACGTCATGCGAATTACACGCTTACTTTTTTTAACTTGCGTAAAGACAACTGATGTGAATAATTTACATTTGCAGCAATGGTGTGGCCCAATTTGCGGCCATTTGCATGTTCGCATTGACTTTTATGTAAAGTACTAGTGCAAATAATTACATTTGTTTTTGGTGTGCAACTGCATGTTTTAAAAAAATTGCACAACAACGTGTCAATTTGCATCTTTACATTGACTTTGTAAGTAAAGTACTCATGCGAATAATTAAATTTGCTTTTGGTGTGCATTTGGACATGTCAATAAGCTTGTCGCTGATTGACTTGCTCAAGTTCAAAATTTGCACGGAGCATGATTGAGGCGACTAATACGTGAACTCACAAAAAAACTCATCCATTTGTGTCTCTGCATTGACATTGTATGTAAAGTACACACAATTAATTAAATTTGCTTTTGGTGTGCAACTAGATGGGTCAATAAGCGCTATGCTGATTGGCTTGTGCGACAATGCATTGTGCAAATTTCCTACTTGAGTTTAAATATTTCAACTTGCATGGAAGATGTGTTTGCGGCAATCGTGTCGCCCAATTCACATCTATTTCAGTCCATGCATTGATTTTGTATTAAAAGTTGACTTCTGCCAAAAAGCCGTTTCATTGGCTCATGTGCCAACGCGTCAAATTTTTGCGAAATTTGTGATTGAGGCAAATATTTCACATACGTGGCAATCTCAATGCCCAATTCATTGGCATTAACGTCGTATGTAAATGTACATGCGCAAATAATTAAATTAGCTTTTGGTATGCACGTTATTTCAAGCTAGGGCGAAAGATTTTCCCGTGGAGGTTTCACAAGGGTTAAAAAGTCATGCAAATTCACACGATGACTAACAAAGCTGCTTTGTTTTAAAGTGACTTAACTTCTGTGTGAGAAGTTGAGATATGCTATTAACAATAGACAATGACCTTTTTGCCGAACTATTGGGCGAAAACTGATGCTTGTCTTGAACCAAATATGTGAATATTTAAATATTTCAGCAAAAAAGCTTCAGAGGTGAACGGCACCATGACTGATGCATGACGAAAGATTAACCGTGGGAATCATTAAACATGCCTCCAAAACAAACCTGCAGCCAACATGCTCGCGTAGGGATACGCCATCACAAACATGGGCTAACATGCCCACACTTGTCACTAGATCAAAGCGGTGACTATCTAACCTCAAAACAACACAAAACATAGTAACTACATTAATAACAAACTTTATCTGTCATGGAGGAGGGGTGGGTGTTATCTGAGGTTTGTGACATTGATCCGACGTGGCGAATTTGCTTTAGTAACCCATTCACCTCACACGGGCCGCACTTCAAATGAAGCAGCTTGAGCCAAAACTGGCCAAGTCCAGCCAAAGTACAAAGGTGAGATGGAGATATCCTAAGCTCTAACTCCCTGTGTGAGTATTAAATAGTCCTTGAAGGAGAACTGGACGCCTGGGACGGGGTACAAACGATCCCGCCCGCCTCTCTGCACGAATTTCTTTCCAGCATAAGTGTCCCGACCAACCCAAACCACAGTGGTCTTGGAAAACAGTTAGGACTCTGGGAATAGCGTGCTTTAATGCTGAAGAGGGAAACAGAGGGGAGTGGGGCGAACTAAAAATAACCCAAGGGAGGAAATTCAAGACAAATTCAATTGTGCCATTACGGTTTAATATCATTAACATGTTGTTTAACCTCATAAGTAAATATCAGCGGTCCCTCTGTGCAAACCGCTATTTCTCCACTCGGTTTCTGAGCGGGTTACGTTGATGCTGAGATGTCTTCATTTGTTTTGGTTGTGACAGCACAGATGAGGTCTAAGCATAGCAAACTCCGCCCTGCCTATAACAGTCTGACCTTAAACACAGTCTACGGACAGACGTGTAATTTAAGCAGCGCTCTTCCACATGCACGCGCACACGCCGAAACCCTACAGAGAGGGAGGGAGATGAAAGAGAGGCTTGTTGAATCAGCTCCGATAGTGCAGACGTAAACACACTGGCCTGTGTGCCGATACACCTGCTGCCTACTCTGCCTGGCTCCGCTCCATAGGAGTGAAGGATGAGTGAGAAGAGTATGTAGTGTGTCTCAGAAACACGTGCTTGGACAGCTGCTGCTAATAAAGCCCAGCGGCGCCGCCATAATTATCCGTAGTATCATACCGCCTCTGTTTTTATCACAATCACGGAGATCATGATGCTTAGTGCTCAAACCTTACAGAGCTTCTCTAGATTTTTTTTTTTTTTTTTTTTTTTTTAAAAGTACAGCTTTCTCAGATTTTCAAAATCTGAGAATATTTTGCACACATTTTTTTAATTGGATGCAGTTTTCCTTACAACATAAATGTGCACCAGCTGAAGATTACACAAATAATAATAATAATATAATAAACCTTACATTTATAATTTATATTATCAATTATAATAAATGCTAATTTTAAAATTACAAAACTGAAACTTATTGTATATTTTTTACTTATTTTATGCATTTATTAAAATTATTAATTATTTTCATACATTTTACAATACCAATGTGCAATAACAGCTGGATATTACACGATTAATTATAATAATATGATAAACCCCACATTTTTATCATTCATATTTTTTATACAATATAATAAATTATAATTTTAACAACATTTTTAAAAAATACTATAATTAAAATGTTTTTGTTGTTGTTGTATTATTTTTATGTAATATTTTGCACACATTTTTAATTTGGATGCAGTATGGATTTTACACAATTAATTATAATAAAACAAACCTCACATTTTTATAAGTTATATTTTTATAAAGTATGATTAATTATAATTTTAAATTTAACATTTTTAAAAACACCATAATTCAAACAGGCTACTTTAAATTATGTATTATACATTTAATTATTTTATATAATATTCCTTTTTGCATACATTTAATTATTTTTATATAATATTCCTTTTATTCAAATTCTAAATCATTTTGCACTTTTTTTTTTTATCAGATGTTTTCCTTATGAGACAAATGTGCAATAACAGCTGGATATTACACAATTAATAATAATATACTAAAGCCTACATTTTCATAATTAATATTTTTATACATTCTAATAAATTATACATTTAAATGAACATTTTTAAATATATTATACAAAAATAATAATAATAATAATGTTGTTATATGTAATATTTGTTTTATTCAAATTATAAATAATTTTGCCCACTTTTTTTTAATTGGATGCAGTTTTCCTTACAGCACAAAAGTGTAATAACAGCTAAATATTACACAATGACTAATACTATAATAAACCCTACATTTTTATAATTTATATTTTTATAAATTATAAAATGCAACGCTTTTACAAATATACATAATATAAACAAATTAATTATAGTATTTTCACTTATTTTTTTGTACAAATTTTATTCAAATTATAAATTATTTTGCATTTATTTATTTATTTATTTTTAATTGGATGCAGTTTTTCATACAACACAAATGTGCAGTAACAGCTGGGTATTACAAAGTTGTTATAATTTTAAGAGAAACTTCAAGAATCCGAACTTCAAAAACCTCAATAGATTCATAAACGATTCCATCAACACTATTACAAATCATGACAAGCAGAATTGTCACAAAAAAAAAAAAAAAAAAAAAAAAAAAAAGAGAGATTCAGCAGTCTAAAAATGCATTTAAAGTATGGCTGTTCAATATTATTAAAATTTAAAATACATTTTCTATTTTAATTAATTTTACAAATGTCATTTATGACAGCAAGTCATTTATTTTCAGCAACTGTTGGCACTCAAGAAACATTTATTATTATGATCAACGTTGAAAACTTCTACCATTTTAAACCCAGATATTCTTCAGGATTCTTTAATGAAAAGAAAGTTCCAAAGAACAGCATTTATAAGAAATTTAAATCTTCTGCAACATTATAAATGTCTTTACTGTCATTTTGACTAATTGAACGTGTCCTTGCTGAATAAAAGTCGCTGTTTTCACAATGTGTGGGAGTTGGATTTATATGCAGTTGAAAATCGACAGCATGTGACAGATGCCATCCATACAGCTTAACTTGTATTGAACTCTGAACGGTCCTTTAAACACAGTATGTGTTTGCTGAAATGTCTGTAGGAGTGTAATCTGTGCAGTATGTTCACTGTAATCTCTCCAGTGTGTGTTAACTAATCTCATGTGTGTGCGCTATAAGCTCTCTGTACTGTAGGTCAGAGGTGCTTCGCTGGCTGGATTGTGTTTATATACAAGATGTGGAAGTCGGCGGTGTGCGTGTAATAGGGTGTGGTCTTCCAGATGGGTTTTTACGGTGCAGCTGCGGCTTTGTGCGCGCAATTGAGCTGTAACTCAAAACATCACACCAAACACGCAATTAACTGACTGACAAACCTAGTCATCTGACAAGAATAAACCATACATCTTTCACTGTGAACAGAGAGGCAGTGTAAGGTGCAACCAGCTGGGTTCAAAACCAACTTTAGAAGTTCATGCCAAGCTTTGAATGTAAACTTCATGGCAGTGTGGGGTTTACTCGAAACCACATGCTCTCGAGACAACCTATAAAATCTATAAGTAAACAGTTGAATGTTGAAAACACATTCTTGCTGATTAAATCAGTGGAAAAGTGGAAAAACATCCCTGTACAGTATAATAGCTTCACAAAACCTTAAAAACACTCCTTAAAATAAAGCGTTCAAAAAGGTTTTTGTAGAGATGCATTAGAAGAAACCGTTTTGGTTCCCCAAAGAACTTTACAGAGAAAGAAGAACCAAAAGAACCATTTTTTTCCTATGTGAATATGGATGTTCAAGGTTCTTCATGGAACCATCAATACAGTACCTTTATTCTTTACACATGTAGTGTGAAGAACATTAAAAAGTATATATTTAAAAAAAAAAATCCACTGTAAAGAACCTTAAACATCTATGGAAACTTTCCAATGCACAAAAGGTTTTTCATAGTGGAAAAGGGTTCTTTTTTCCACTGTGAGGAACCTTTTGTGTGTTGAAAAGTTTCCATGGATGTTTAAAGTTCTTAACGGAACCAAAGATTGCAATAAAGAACCTTTATTTTCAAGAGTGAACAAGGATCTGGCATTGATATTGATCAATGGAATACTTTTTACTGTTCTTCACACTACACTCACATAAATAAAGATACTTTTTTGGAATCAATGGTTCCATGAAGAACCTTGAACATCCATGGATATTTTCAAATGCAGAAAAAGTTCTTTATAGTGGAAAAAAGTAAAATGTTCTTCAAAGTTGTTCTTTTAAGAACCGTTCACTTTTTAGGAAACCAAAAATTGTTCTTCAATGGCAGCACTGCAGAAACACCCTCTTCAGAGCCTTTATTTTTAAGAGTGTAAAAAAAAATGGTTCTAAGAACTGTTCTCTGGAGATTCTTTGGGGAACCAAAAATGATTCTTTCATGGCATCACTACAAAAAACGTTTACTCCTCATGTTCTGGTCATTTTAACCAAAAGAGGATTTTCTTTTTTCCTGAAAAATGCTAATGCTAATTTATGTTTAACTGTTTTTTAGGGCCCTATGTAATCTGTTTTATTATTTCCCAAATTTAGTTTTATTTTAATTTCTTTTCAAAGTCCATTTTTATGTGAGCACAATTTTCTGGATTCTGTTTTTTCCATTTAATTTTTTTTCTGGACACCATTTAAATGGATAAAAATAAATTAAATAATAATAATAATAATAATTCAAAAAGCACGTCTAATTATTTGAAATCATTAAACTTACACATTTTAAAAGCAATTTAAAGGTTCCACAAAAATTACATTAAGGCCCTATGTTTTGTTATCAAAATTCTGTTTTCCATTCATTTTCTATATTCCATTTTAATGACAGCATTCAATTTTAAAAATAAATTATGTCTAATGTCTAATTAATTGATTTTATTAAAACAATGATTTTTCCCCCCTAGAAATACTGGTTGTGTATTTACAATTTCCTGGTAAATACAATCTGGTAAACATTCCCCAAAACAATAATGTTTTAATAACACTTTTATTAGTAGTAGTAGTACTATCATTAATTTAAATATTTCTTTTACAATTTCTTCAAGTTAACCAAACTTTTATTTTGACAGTTTGCTGTCAAGACCTTTATGTTTCAATTTGTATAGACCAATTTGGTGTTTGCAAACAGTGATGACCGTTTTTGTGGTGTGCAGAAAATGACAGTTTTCAAGTAGCAGTCTATGGAAGCCACAGAATAATTATTTTTTTTAAAAAAGTAGTAAATTTGAGGTTCTATTTTAAAAGTCTGACTTTATTCTCGCAATTTCGAGATTATACCTCACAATTCTGATAAGAAAAATCAATTCGTCCTTGTCTCTTTTCCCCTCGGCTCAGAATCATGAATTTATACCACATACTTCTGGCTACTGTTGAGATAAATTGAGTTGTGAAGTCTACAAGCAATTTTTTACCAGAACACCAAAGTGTCATTTCAGTTTGTGTTTTCTTACCGGACTCTGTAGTATCTGTGTGACCCTTTTCTTCTGCTCCATCATGTTGAAGTCTTGTCGCAGGTCGGGTGACATGTTGCGTGCGCGCAGGTATTCAGGGTCATTTTCGTTGATGCGGTCAAAGTAGCCTTCTCTTTTCCCCACGCTGGGGGGCGGAGGGGTCGTCACCACCCCGTGTCTCGAATCGCCACTCATCTCTACTATATTTTCCTGCTGTCTTCACCTGAAGAGAAAGAGAGAGATTTCGCTTACTATTTTTGTACTTATTTTTGCACATCCCTATTAAACACCAAACAACAAAATCTACACTGGCTGAATGAAAAAAATACAAGAGAGGAAGTCTGTGCACTTCATTTGACAGGCAAAACAGTCTCGATCAGTAATGCCCCAAGGACAGACTCATCATCCCACACAATCACATACGTAAGTCCACCGATCAATACAATCAAAAAACAGGCAACTGCACATTAGCTGAACTCGCTTGCTGAGCATGTATCACTATTCACAATGGACTTTGTTCTTTGTTCAGCCTCGACAAAAAGAATAGAGTGGCTGTCCCGCCAACAGTGAAGGGTGGCGTCAGGTCAGCAAACAGGAGGGCAGCACTATCCTATAACACTATCAGGTTTAGTTAAACCTGATTTTTTTCCTCTCTCTCTCTCTCTCTCTCTCTCTCTCACACACACAAACACTATTGTTCTAGACATGTGGATTTCTCTCTCTAGTGTGAGTAAAGCTGTAAAGCATTAAAAATGACAGAGCACTGAATTTCTCCAGATGGCTCACTACCATTGGTTGGTAAGATTTTGTTTTAAGAAATGAACACTTATTCATTAAGGATGTGTTAAATTGATAAAAAGCAGTAAAGGACATTTATGTTGTTTCAAATTATTTCCATTTTAAATTAATGTTGCTCTTCATCAAAAAAAAAAAAAAAAACCATGAAGCAGTATAACTGTTTTCAACATTAATGATGATACATTTTTCTTGAGCAGTAAATCAACACATCAGAATGATTTCAGAATGAAGATTACGTGGCATTGAAGACTGGAGTAATTATGCTGAAAATTCAGCTTTGCCTCACACAAATAAATTATGTTTTAACATATATATTACAATACATAAACAGCATTTTAAATTGCAATAGCAATCCTTAATTTTTTTACAATATTTTTGGTCAAGCAGCCTCTGTGACTATAATTGCCCTATCGGCAAGCCCCGCCCCTCGAAAGCAGATGAGCCAATGGCAGTTGAGCATCAGCTGCACAGAGATGGAACTCGGACATCTGTAGGTTGCAGCGCCATAGAGAAACATCGGAAGATCTGAAGCTCTCGTCGTTTTGATGGTGTTTATGATACAAAAATAATAAAACGATGTGCCTGTGGTATCTGTAAAACTGATTCCAAGTATCCTGAGAGAATTGGCAATGAAATTTGGAATTATTTAATAATTCAATGTTCATTTTTGGTTGTCACTCACATGAAGTGGCCTTTTTCATCTGCTCAAGCAGTTAATGTCTGTAAATATCGTTAATATCTCTGGCTAAAACTAGCTAATGTTAAAGTTAGTGAGTCCATGCTAATGTACAAACCTCAGCTAACTATTCTCACATCATGTCCAGTGTAGGTCAAAAACACATCTACATTTCAGTGCCTCTTCATGTTAAACTGGTTACATGTTAAATTATTAATCTTACACTGCGGTACATGAACAGTGTTGATCCTGGATACTGTCATCTGCGATCGTGACGACCGTAACATGAGATTTCTCCCATTTGCATTGCGATCTGTAAATCCTTGATTTCAAATTAATCATGTTACACACCATATTTCTTTTAAAATCATTTATATATCTCTCCATGGCATATTAAAGCCCTACTCGAATGTTCCTCGAAGAGAGGTGGTCCTTCTATGTTCAAAATTGATCAAAAACATCTTCAAACAAGGTTTTCATACTGACAGCTGTCATTGTAAAACAGTAGGAAACTCCATTTGTTTGTCCGAGTCAGAAACAGTAACTAAGGGGGGCGGGGCTTACCGATAGGTCAATTGTGCATTAACACCAAAAGCGAATGTAATTATTTGCATGAGGAGATTACATACAAAATCAATGGAAAGGCAAACTGGACAATGCGAAAACATAATACACATCTTAATAACATCTTCTGCGCAAAGTAAAAAAAAAATCTGACTCGTGTGAAAAATTTGCATGCGTTGTCACGCAAACCAATCAGCAAAGAGCTTATTGACATCCAGTTGTATCAGTTTTTTGTTTTTATGTTTTATTTACCATCTCTTTATCAGCCGGCTGATGCGCATCATTCAGTAGTGTCCCACCAAAATCATGACAGCTACCACATGAATAGCTAATTCAATCGCATATGAATAAATGCAAATATTCCCTAAAGACAAATACAGTGATGCGATCAGGACCGTTGTGCCGGGTTCCTTTAAAATGCCCCTGTTCCATCCACTCCTTCACCCCGTGTACTGACCTATTTTTGATTTATACACCCAAATTTGGCACATTCCTTGACTTATGTAGTAAATTCCATTTTTATGACTGTATTTTGTGATTCCATCCTCATTCACCGCATCGTGGAAATCATGGGTTCCTATGATAAGAGACTTAAAAATCATGCAGATCTCAAACATTTTAATGATTTGAAAGCTTCTATTTGACCGTTTTACTGTTCAGCAGGTGAACAAAAGTAAGTCTGATCAAAGTAACACCACACCTCTCCAGAACAAACAGCATGATTTGAAGAACCATTCATTCATGGGATAAAGTTGCCATTAGAGTTTTCTTCAAAATCCCTAATCCTAAATATGAGTAATCTTAGCAGTGATGCTTAGCAAACTCCAGTCATTCATCTGGGACTGTTTTCAAATCACTTCTGCTGTCATGCCAGACAGTGTCAGGCATTTCCCAGGCCTCGGTAAAAGCTTTCACCTGTACCTCTCTAGGCTTTCACACTCGCTCTCTTCTGCGATTCACTCTGGAGAGGTTGGGGGGGGGCTCCTTTTCTCTGCTGTACGTTGCTAAGCTGCTCATTCAGGTCAAATGGCACTTGGAAAGATGGTTCAGATTAGAGTCACACAACTCTGCCAGAAAACACACACACAGATGTACCAAGGGTGGGCTCAATAAAAGAGCCTGAGCCAACAAGCGGCAATACTACACCACACATTTTTAGGCGTGTGAACACACGTGCAAGAAAACAAAAAGCCTATTAACCTGAATAAGAGTTGCATGCTTGGCGGAAAAAGCCAAATAAACACAAACGTAAACAAATACAAATGCTAAACTGGACCAAATAAATCTAAAGAGGAGAAGGAGAATCTCACGTGTTTCAACTTATGATGCAATATTCAAATCTAGCAAGCACCAAAGCACCAGCGACAACTGTCATATGGTGACGGATGACGACAACGCTGACACACCCACCCAGAAACAGAAAGACAACACACAGGCTGCCAAGCCTGAAAGGCAAAGCTAAGGACAACTCTAAACAATGACAACAACAGGTGGGTGGATATTACCAGACAATAACTACTGTATTTGTCCCTTTAAGATCCAAAACTGCAGTTTAGTCAGCCTCACGTCTATTCAAAGCCGTTACAACTGACAAAACATGAAATTAAATGTTTATGATGCCATTTCCAATAAAATAAAAGCAAAACAGAAAATATAGACACCTTTCAAGTAGTCCATTTAACTACTAAATATACACACTAAATCAAAATGTAAGGCAGTGTTTGTATAGATACTGTAAAATGAAATTCATGGACTTTAAGCACTAATTTTTTGATTTTCAGTGACTTCAACCAGAGATCTCACTTATTAACTTATCTTCTTTTTCAAATACTAAAATAAACCGATAAATAAATAAATATACAAATAAACAAATGGCAAAGGTAAAGTGAAGCACATGCAAAATACTATTAAGTAAATTATACTACACTTTTATTATGGCAAAACCATGCTTAATTTTCTTAGGGATTTGTATTTTTTTACAATTTTTCTTTGTTTTGTTTTTATAACTGTATTTCCTTAAAGGTTCTACTGTTTAAGAAAAAAAAAAATTGGAAAAAAAAAAAGATTTAAGAAATCGCTCAGAAATCCTGATATAAAACTAATGATTCAACATCAGTGCTCCAAACTCCCGAACTGAATCAAATTATTCACAATCCACGCTCCAGATTTCCAATCTGAATAATGATTTGCAAACCATCATTTCAGAAAAGAGCTTGGAACGTGGCTTGTGAATAATTGCTTTGGATCGAAACTTCAATCCCAGATTCGCAAAATGATTTATGAACCCGTTCCAATATGAATAATGATTTGCAAACCATCATTTCAGATCAGAACTTGAACACAGATCATGAATCTTTTGATGCAGATCAGAACTGCAAATCACGCATTGCAAATATTTTGATCTGAATCATACAATTTGTGAAATGACTCCCAAATCTGTTCTAATCTAAATCAAATGATTGCTTTTTACGGTTCGGTAACATTTTAAATTTTATTGATTCTGATTCTGGTTCCAATTCTGCTTATCGATTGTGATTCTTATTGATTCCTAATTCCAATTCCAATAAGATAAAAAATCCATTAAAAAGTCAAAGATTTAGATGTCAAACATATTTATTCTTAGTATTTATTATTTTAGGCTTCTGCCTATGGTTTTACCAAACAAATACTACAGAAAAAAACAACATAGACTAATATAAATGTCAAACATTAAATTGTTAAAGGCAAGTAATAAAACAAACAAATCAATTAGCAATAGCATAAATAAAAATGAACAAATGTCAGGTACATAAATTGAAATCAAAACTTTAAAAACATTGCATACTTTTCATAAATAAAATACTGAATAATCCTTATTACATTTACGAAAGATATTCAGTCATTTAATAAATTCTCTTTGTTCTTTGATTAACATTAATGACAGGCGGCACATTTATTAAACTGCCGTCTCTTTAACACCGAACATGGATCTAAAAATACTGTTACACCATGCATTTTCTTTCTCATCTGTTTGTGTTCACTTAAGACAAAAAACTCTGTTTATCAGGATAATGACTAGTGCTTTTTAAAATAACATTTAAAAAAATATGAAACTGAATCACTATTTTAATTTGTTCTGGTTTTTGCTAGTGAACCACTTGAAATTAATTATCAACGTCACAAGTTTGAATCAATCGGAACGGTTCGAGCATAAACTGATTCGGCTCATCTGTTTTCACGTCTTCAGCCATGTTTTTTTAAAGATTCGTGCTTGTTTTTTCAATAATTAAAGCACTCAAGTAGCTCTTCAGGAATATTTCTATTTTCAAGGGTTTTCAGCCCTTAAATATTAAATGTCAAATTCAAGTACTTTAATTGCCTTGTACAAACCCTAGGTTTTTATTTATTTCTTTTGCAGTTGTTGTTTTTTAAAGAAAATAAATAATAAATACCCTTGTTCAGCAAGGATGCATTACATTGATCAAAAGTGACAGTAAAGATATTTATAATGCATTTCTTTTTCAAATGAATGCTGTAAATACAGGAATCCTGAAAAAAATCTATCATGGTTTCCATAAAAATATTAAGTAGAGCCGTTTTCAACACTGATAACAGTAGGAAATGTTTCTTGAGCAGCAAATCAGCATATCAAAATGATTTCTGAAGGATTATGTGACGGTGAAGACTGGAGAAAATTCAGCTTTGCATCACCGGAATAAATCATATTTAATATATATAATTAAATCGAAAATCTTAATTTGCAATATTACAGTTTTTACTGTATTTTTTGAGCAAATAAAGCAGCTTTGGTGAGCATATGAGACTTCTTTCAAAAGCATTAAAAACTCTTACCAACCACAAACTTTTGAGCAGTCATATTACAGTCATACGGCCTACTTTTATGCTACTTCTGACAGTATAATTTCTGCATCAACTCACCATCTGTTGAAAATGACCTGCATAATGGAATTATAATCTGCCAAATATGACTCTGGGACGGACTGCAGATGTCCCATACATGAAATTATATAACCCTGCCTGTCAATCTCAGATTATCGACTGCTTCGTAAAGCAATGCGTTGATCTGGGACGTGTTGTTGATTGTTTCAAACTGTCAGGGTGGGTGTACGAGGAAAAAAAGAAAAAAAAAAGTGTGGGAAATGTGAGGAAAGAAATGGGGAGGATCCTCAACCCTCAGTACAACAGCTGTTCGCTCTCTGAATGCAGGCAATAATGAAGCGCTGTGCAGGATTTCTCTCGCATAGACGGGGAGAGAAAGCAGTGCTGTAATAACAGAAAGGACACTAGTAATACAATAGCCACACAGGACAATAAAATACACTACAGGGACACCGGCAGTACGAGTCACAAGATTCACAGTGTGTCTTATAGTCAATGGCTCATTGTGTAGTTGCTTTCTCTCAGAGTTTAGATGCATGACAGGATTTCCATTTCAGAGAGCGTCTGACTGAATTGGTTTTAAAAACAAACAAACATTTTTAACGAATGTCATGACATTCATGTGTTCACAAGTGAGTCCTAAAGTACTTTTAAGTGCGCTGTACAGCGCGCACCCCCTTCATGAACACTCCCACACCCCTCATCACCGTTAGTATGCACTACTATTTCTCTACTTATCTTTAGCAGCTCTATAAATAGGGCGCGAAAGGTTTTCGGACTCAGATTTCAGTCGCGGCACAAGGGTCCCACGCTCAGAATAGCGGACAAGGTAAGTGGAAGAAAAAAAAAATGTAGTACGTTAACGTTACATTAGAAATTCATAGGGGACGCGACAAAAGCGTTAAAGGTTGCAAACATACTGACGGATGACGAATAAGTAACGTTACCTCTTTTGAAGCTCACAACTCTATTGTAAATACATCTAACGATATGTTGTATCTACCCAACCATAAATCTTCATTGTAAACGACAGTTCGACGTTAAAACACAGCATAGAAAACAAAACGAAGTATTTTCCCAGAATTTTCCACCGTTAAACTCACCTGTTTGCTCCTCACAGAGTGAAAGTCCAGTGCGCGCTCCAGCGCATCTCTTTCATTCCCGCCTCAAGAATCCCAGATTACCTCAGAGGATTAAACGCGACAAAAAACGCCTGCAAACTCCGCAAACAGTCCGCAATTCCACTCGGCAAAGTGCAAAACGCAGCTCTCGCACAGCGACACTCCTCTTGCCTCGTAAAAGGGGGATTTTTTTTCGGTTGTACACCGTGTGTGTTTGTACGTGGGAGTGTGTTTGCGAGGCTCTGCTTGTGGAGTGAGAGAAACTGAGAAGGTCATGTGACCAACTAATCCGCCCCTTCTCTGAGCGCACTAATGCGACCGACCAATCGCAATGTAAGGATATCCACTATGCCCCGCCCACTAGTCTCTCAGCTAGAAGAATTAAAGGTCAGTGTTTACGATACTCCGTGTGTGTGAGAGAGAGATATAAAGGACTGTATGACACAAATCCACACTGTAAGTGAATTACACGAGTAGTCAGATTACAAGTACACAGTTGCGATTCAAAACAACCTCTTACAAATTCTGTCAGATTAACTGTCAATGAACAGCAAAGTTGTATACGCTTACACTGCATTCAATCCATTTTTTTTTTTATTAAATTGAAATTGAAATTAAATTGAACACTAAAGTGTTGTATGCTTGTTAGACTTGTTAGTTTGTAAAAGCAAGCAATATTTACATTTACTCTACAATATATGACCCTGAACCACAAAACCAGTCATAAAGTAGCACAGCATATTTGTGGCAATAGCCAATATATGGGTCAAAATGATCGATTTTTCTTTTATGCCAAAAAATCATTAGGATATTAAGTAAAGATCATGTTCCAGGAAAATATTTTGTAAATGTCCTACCATAAATATATCAAAATTTAAGTCTGGATTTGTAATATGCATTGATTTTCTCAATATTTAGTTTTTTTGCACCCTCAGATTTCAGATTTTCAAATCGTATCTCAGCCAAATATTGTCCTGTCCTAACAAACCATACATTAATAGAAAGCTTATTTATTAAGATTTCAGATGAGGTATAAATCAGCATTTTTGTTTCTGGTCCATAATGTCTATATTATGTGAAAACTTAATAACAGAGTTATTATGTTTGCATGATTCTAACAGGAGTAATAGCTTCTGGATTTAATTTTGCTCAGTTAGTAAGCAATGTCAAATCACTCATGTTAGCATGTTTTATAGGTATAGTTTTGGGGGGGAAAAAAAATGTATAGAGGGTTTGCACTTACGTCACGATTAAATCAGTTATCTGGATGTGCGGCCATATTGGCGATACTCTGATGTAATCAACAGCATGGATTGCACGATTAATGTACTACTGAATATGTTTTTCTGCTAATTAATGCTGTCCAAACCACAGAAAACGTGGAGAAGCTAAAATCATATAGAGAAGAACTTAGTAGGCAGGAAAGGGCACAATATTTTGAGTGGTAAAAATACATATGAGCAGTAT
This sequence comes from Cirrhinus molitorella, assembly GCA_033026305.1. Classification (NCBI taxonomy): domain Eukaryota; kingdom Metazoa; phylum Chordata; class Actinopteri; order Cypriniformes; family Cyprinidae; genus Cirrhinus; species Cirrhinus molitorella. The sequence goes on along the minus strand of CM065121.1, from coordinate 28,196,078 downwards.
TGATTAAGATATTAGCCTAATATTTCACCTATACCTGACTGGAAATTGTAAGAACAAATGCAAATGTTGTTAAGATTCTTGCCCTGGAAATCCTGATCCAGTTTGGCCAACCACAAATGCCTTTTGTTCCTCAGACAGTTTTTTGCACTCTTCTCCTTGATTTGCAAGTCTACAGTAATCCAAATGTTTTTCCCGGTCTGACCGATTAGCACAGCCCAAACCATGACAATAATTGACCATTTTCATCAGCAGTAATCAGCAAAATATGCAAGTTCGTTCGGCTCAGCAGCACTGTTTACCTTCAGTGCCACCAATATGGCTGATTGATGACACGTCATGAAAGCCTTTTATTTGAACGCATCCTCCGTTTTGATGTCTTGCCCCATAAAATTAATTAGTCAAAATTAGTTTTTAATCACACTAGGCTCATGTTATTATATGTTTGCCCCATACATCTTTGTCTTTACAAACAAAAGGAAAATGATGTAATGATACAATAGTATAAGTAAGATAGTAGTTTGAATAGTATTGGGATAACGCATTACAAGTAACACAAGTAATGTAATCAGATTACTTTAAGTAACTGGTAACATATTACTTTTAAATTTACAAGAAAATATTGTTACTGTTTTCCCATTTAATCACTGATATATTTCCTGTCCCATGTTGAGAGAAACTGGGAGTGAGGTGTAGATCAGAGGCACTTGCTTCAGCCGGGTGTGCCTCACACACATCCTGAAAAGTGAAGCTGCGGTCTCTTTGATCGACCCCTGGTGGCTGGCTGCAGTATAGGTCATAATAATAATAATAATAATAATAAATACATTTTTTCCAAAGATGGATTCCATCATTTGAGGTAGTTCTTATAATGCTGATTTATTTTAATAAGTTTGCTTTTAGGTAGTTATTTGATGCTATAAAAACAGGGTGTGGTGTCATGATTGTGATCTTGCGATTAGGTCTGTGGGAATTTTGTGCGGGACTTTGAAACCGCGGCTCCACCTCCCGACACTACTGCGCAGACTCTGGCTCCAAATGACGTAATTTCCCCCAAGATGGCAGCTGCCATACTGAGATGCTTTGTCTTCATTTTTTTTTTTTTTTTTTTTTTTTTTTATAGTGGAATGAATGGGAGATGCGTCGTCCATCTTTTTTACAGTCTATGGCTTCATCCTAAGGCTTATTAATTTCACTTTTGGTATGAAAGGGCCTTTACAGTTGACAAAACTGTAACTTTTAGTTTTTTTGTTATTAAAAATAAGTAAGCAAGCCCAGCCCAAGTAACAACAAGTAACGCAAAAGTAACAATGCATTACTTTCCATAAAAAGTGACCAAGTAACACAGTTAGTTAATTTTTTATGGATTAATGTAATATTGCAATATTGCAAACATTCCACCAACACCGTCTGAATATAAATAATAACTGAAAAACCTGATGCAATCAAATTTCATAAGTGGCCTCTGAAAGCATCCAGCACAAGTAAATAAACAAAACTGAATAACTATTTTCCTACCAGGGTTGGAGACATTCTTCTAGTCTGTTTGTTTGTATATTTCAGCGTGTATAATCTGTAATGCAATTCCAAATTAGAACATTAGGTCAAGGTTAGCATGGCCTAGTTAGCATCTGCAGGTAGATGGCATAGTGTTCTATGCCCTTTTATATTTTGCAAAGAAAAATGTAAAACCACAAATATTGTATTTGTAATCCAGTAGATATTTTAGCATTTTTGTGGACTTTCATAAACGGGTGAAAACGGGTATCAAATAGATCACACAGACATGTCAGACACTAATATCACACTCATAAATCTCTCTCTCGTAAACCTTTTCCTGTCAACTTAAACAGACAGATAAACATAACTCAGATGTAAAATACACACAGCTTATCTCAGATGACATCAGGGAAGTAAGGATCATTCCTCTTATATGACTGTTGTGTACACAGACATCCAACAGTACAGTAAACAGACCAAACAGACAGAAATGAAAACTAGAATTTCATAGCCATCTTAGCCTTCATCCTGCCACATTGTAAAAAAAACAACAACTTGTTGTTTCAACTTAAAGCAGGTGTTCATGCTGTCTTAAAATTTAAAGCTCAGTCAACTCAAATAAGTCCATTCAAGTTGAAATGTTAAGTTGTACTAAGAGACAACTTAGATATTCGAGTTAACTAAACAAAAAAATTGTTTGTTAAACTTAACAGCTGTGTTTGTTACTCGGCTGCCTTAAAATTTTAAGTGGAATCAACTCAAATATCTAAGTTGTCACTTAGTAAAACGTAACATTTCAAGTTGACTAAACTTTTTTTGGCTCAACAAATAGTTTTTTACAGTGTACATGAAACCGTAGATATTTGAGTTGAGTAAACCTAAAATTTTAAGGCAGCACGAACACTTACTTTAAGTAGTTTTTTTTTTTTACAGTGCACTTAAGAAGACGGAAATTTGGAACACTGATTAAAGCCAAAGTGAACCAATAACTTTCATTCAGCAATGAGAGATAAAAAGAGAGAGACAGACCGAGTCAGACAGACTATAAATAAAAGCTTTCCATGAGACAGTTCACAAAAGTCCAGCGGGAGGACAGTCAATCAGATTGACAGCCAGAGGACATGCAGGCAAAAGCGAGCGGAAAATCTTTGTCTCGTGGTTTGGCCTGAAATAAAGTCTCACTTTTATGGAGACTATGCCCGTGTTATCGCTCCCTTTTTCCCACAATTCCCTCTGCCTACTATTTGACTTGAGCAATACCAACAGAACAGGTGCAAATGTGTGTGCGTACTTCCCCGTGGTCTTACGCAAACACGCCATCACTGTTTACTCTCGCTCTCTGATGGTTCTGCTCCATGTTTCCCACAGGTATCCCATTGTATGAGGCTTGTGCGCATTCCGTGATGCAAAAAATGGAATGCAAACACAAGACCTCATCGCAGACCACTTTCCCCTTCAATATCAGATATCCGGGTCTTGCACTCTGTTTTTACACTTGGTTTGATATTGCTTTCATACAAACTTAAGTCACCTTGATACTGTGTTGCCAAGTCTAGTTTTGCAATGAAATTGGGCTACTTTAACACTGTTGCCACAAGTTAAAGCAACCCCAGTAATGTGATATTTAGCCCCTGGAAAGTGAATTTTACCAGGGGAACCCTGCCAAAAAATGTGTGGGACTCCCTCAAAAACACAGCTGGCAAGTTTTGTTTTTTTGAAACCTGGCAACCCTACCTTGATATCTCCTCTGTAGAACACCATCAGTCCTTATCACTGCTAAGTGTTAGGAAACTGTTTGCGTTCGGTGTGAAACCTATTGTTTGCACTGATAAAAACTGTAAAATATAGCCCACAATTGTGGCTTTTCACACACATTGTTGTGATATCAAATCAGGCCATTGTTCTCATGTTTCGTCACAGTGCGGCTCTTTTTGTATGATCTCCCAGGGAATGGCAGAATCATTGTGGCTAGAGGCTAATATTTAACCCACCCTGACTTCTGAACAATGCAGACAGTGTATGTCGAACAACTTGTCCACACAAACGTGTACATTAAAATGACACTCTTACTGAACCTGCAGGTAAACTTGGAACCGAGACAAACTCATTAAATTGGTGATCTCAAGCATTTCAGAAGATCATGAACACACACAAATGGCTTCCAAAAGAGACTGTCAACTCTGGCATTGAGGGACAGAAATGAATTCATTAGGTAAACTAGCTCGGGAATAGTGAAAATAGATGGGTAAATGCAAACATAATGGTCTAGACGTGAAGACACATTAGAAGTAAAATCCTGTGGGTTTCATTAACCATTATTTTGGTGTAAAAGTTGTCTAAATGATTGAATGACTAAATTTCAGTGAATTTGAAAACACTTGTTGACCACTAGGCTACTTTCAAGTGGATGCATCTTTTGTAAAAACACATTTTTGAAAAAATTAATAGTCTGACTCTCAATAGTGTGCCTGAAATCATATTTACATTCTTGAGATTTAGATGACTGTGTTGGTATCCTTGCATATCAGTATCGTATTTTCATCTTTGTCAGTCAGCCAGACTGTAAAGTTCATGGCTGATGTACAAGCGCGTGCCAAGATCCGTCTGTAGCTTTGCAGCCTCACCTGACAGCTGTCAATGAATTCCCCAAGTGTACGAAGCGTAACATATGAAGCAACCATCCTGAAAACATGCACGCTGTAGATAAACAGTCTCTGCCGTACCTTTGCATGTTATCATTTTTCAGATTCTAAACAGATAACTGGTAATAACTACCATGAAAATGCACCAAAAATAATTGTTTTCAGTTTGTAATGTAGCTATACTTAACTGTAAACAGTCTGCAAAGTTGTTAATCAAAAAAGTGCATTATACATAAAGATATTGCCTCTCAAAAGAGAGTCAAATACAATTCAAACCTTTTGCTGTGTGCTCGTCATTTTACTGCTTCTCTAATCTTGGATTTTATCTTCATTGGCTTCTAATCTTCTTAATTTGGACTAATAAGCGTCTCTGAACCACTACCTGTAAGTACAATTGATAAGTTATGTAGACATTGTCAATTGACTGCTCAAAATATCAATTTTTTGTGCTAATATGTGAAGTATACCTAAGTGCAACATTAGGTTTCCAGGTAAACCACGATAATACCGTCTTTGCTGAAATAGTTCTGATAATTCGATGTGAGCCCACTGTTTCCTAAGAATGTCATTGTTCTAATTACTTGTTTATTAATAAAGAATGTAACTTAAACATATTTCGGTTTACAAACTGTATTGCTTCATCAGTTAGTCACGTTAGCACTTGGCTAACTTATCCACCATTATTGTTTTGCTTGCAGTTTAGTAGCTAAGCATTAGCTGTGCACAATTAACTTGCATAAGTGTTAAAATGTTTTTTGTCATTATTTTAAGAATGGATTTGAGCACTATATTATTGTGTTATATAATGGTGCATGCTCAGGGTTGCCAGGTTTTAACAACAAAACCCTGCCCAATTGCTAATCAAAACTAGCCCAATCACGTTTTGAAGGGGGTCCCCCCATTAAAAATCGCGTTATGGGGTGTAAAATACATGCTTTTTGTCGGGGTTCCTCTGGTAAATTCACATTCCAGGGGCTAAATATGACGTTACTGTGGTCGCTTCAACCCACAACATCAAAAACAACCACGGACTTGGCAAAACAGATGGTATCACTCGCTAACTTGCTCAAGTACTCCTCTCTGTGCCAATCACAACAGGCTTGGCCAGCTGACCAATCAGAGCAGAGTATGCTTATGGAAGGGAGGGGTTTAAAGACCTTAAGCTCAAAACTGAGTTGAACAAACCATTTCGAAAATCATTGACAAATGACTATATGTATAAATGTATATTCTGAGAAAATTAAGTTTTCTAACCTTACATGCATTTAAACCTGTTGTAGGGGACTCCATCGCAATATTAGGACACTATAAAGAAAACATATGTCCTGCTCTTTAAAACATGGGCTAAATAAAAGTGAGATTACCTTCATATGTTTTCCGCAATCTGACCTTGTCAGAAAGTAAAAGGTGAAATTTCCTGCTAGGTGCACCAACTTTTCCAATAACAGCGGATGCAGCTTGACAAATACTGTAGTTTTCACTCAGCCATGAACTCTCTATGATTGTATGCTTTATCTAAAGAGAGCTCCTCAAGGGAAATGGTTTTACCTTGAACTGTTTGAATTTTGAGCCGATTTCCGATTGTTTTAATTCAATCTGTGTCAGAGCATCACAGGATGCAAAAAAAGACTTTAAAGAGAGCATAATGAAAAACAGGATTTTCCTTGTTCTTTTGAAATAAGAGTCTGATGTACAATGTTGTCATACTTTGAAGTTTACAGTGTAAGCCCCTCTATTATCCACCCAAACCATTTAGAAAACTTGCAAAACTATAAAAACAACACAATAGATAAGTGTAGAATATAGCAAAGAAGCAATTTAATACTCTGTTAATCTCCTCCTTGAATAACCTTACATACTGAAAAGCCAGTACATTCTCATCTTGCTTCAGATCTGTGTTTAATTAGCTATTCTTGGTATCCTATTATTCTCAAAGCGGATCAAAGCCTTTTCCGAATAAAGCAGTGCCAACATTAATTTTATACTAATAACCTGTTGGCGCACTCATTCATGTTTAGGGATTATGTAATGGCTGATGACAAAGAGAGACACGTTGCTCTTTTGATCATGAAGGCCACAAAAAAGACGACAAGCTGTAATTCTGAATAATAGAGACGGCATCCATTCACAATACAACAAGTGATGCTATTAGCACCTATACAATTTTGCTAAGTCACCTGACTGCTGCTTTGTTTCTTATTTCCCTGAAATTAAAGATAGACTGAACACTTACCACTGACTGCACTAACCAAACAAACACCAATAATCACCATATTACAAATCCATTGAAAACATCCTTTCCCAAAAGAACTATCCAAAAACCATTCACCCATGTGTAATAGGCCTAGTTTTGCAATGACACTGATAAATAAACTGATAAAGAGGATGTTTGTGTGCTGCTATGTATCACATGGCACTGCTGTGACTCTCTATGTCATGACCACACAAGTTCAAGCCCCTCAGGACAGAGTCATTTACGAGGCGCAGATTAGATCCTGATGGTAAAAATCACATGCTATCAAATCTGTTCGTAGTAGGAAATCTTGGCTTTAGAGGAACTCAATCACTAACATACACAACTTCAATTAGTGGCTAATAAGTTGCAGTCGTAATGTAAACACTCTGGTAATTTAAAATCCAATGTATCATTTTCCATTTGTTCGTTCTATTAAAATTACCAAGAGAATCACTAACAACCATTAAGGAACAGTTAATCGTCAAGTGGAATTGGAAATGGAACCAGAATCAGTGAATTTCTTACCATTTCCCATTACCAGCTCCAAGTCTCTAACATTTTGCATACGTGATATCAGCTAAATCTGTTCTGGCTAGGTCAGGTTTAAAACATTACTTGGTGAACTCAGAAATAAAGGGAATATCAATAGGCAACCTTTAGCACAGCATAATAACCAACTCATTGTCCCCGTGGAGTCATTTCAACATTTCTGGCACGGGAATGAGTAAATAAAAAAAGAATGAATATTAGAGAGACAAAGGGAACAAGAGGCTCATTCACATCTGCAGATGCCATTGTTGCAATCTAAAAAATTTAATTTCACAGTCACATCAAGTCCATTGTGGGGCCAAAAAAGATACGAGAGAGATGATTACTGCAAGTTCGTGAGATGAAGCTGAACTTTTGACCTTGACCAGGACTTGTGACAGTAGATTTGCGACTTGTCGAACAATATTGAACTGAAACAATCAAAGCTTGCATGGATAAAGGAAGGGACGACTGTTTCCTGGAAGGGTATTGCATCAGGAAAAAGAAACACAGTGTATGTGTGCTAGAGACAGAGAATGATGTATTACCCCATGAGCCAAAAGACTTTCTCACAAGTTTTGTATGACCACTCCTCTGCGCACACACACACACACACTTCAAAACATCTGCTGTCCACTCAGCCGAACTATCAGAGGTTTCCAGGGAGACAAACACAAACAGTGGAGATGTATGTTGCGGCCCCACCTCGTGCCCTAAGAGAGCAATCAACCTGGGTAAGTCCCCTCCTCCCCTTCCTTCAAACTTCACATATGGTTCTCTTTACCATATTCAGGGGACTCATATATAGAAAACATCTCAAACACATGATAACATAAACCATGTGTACAAAAGCTTTAAGAAGTAATGGAGCAAATGTGCAATTATATGTGATGATCTTCCATCTTCATTCTTCGTACGAGACCTCATGTCAAGCCCTTCACCAGATTAAGATGTTGTTATCAGCCACCTGCTACGAGTAACTAGCTAGAGGTGAAGATTTTCATAGGCGTCCCAAAGGCGTGAACAAATACATGCTAGGTCGTGAACATGACCTTTGACCCTTTCAGCCACTAGATGAAAGAGTAATTTGTAGGCCGAAGGGTTACTGAGAAGAGTTACGAGCTTTCTTTCCTCTGGGTCTCTTTGTGTTTTCAAAGCACATTGACTGAATGAAGGAATCACGCAGAACTTTCTCCTGCGCGGTCGTCATGTTCTGCTCAGGAATTCCCCCCAACTGAAGGAAAAAAAACTTGTTTTATTCAGGGTTGTCTCATCTGAAAGGCAAGAGAGCCTTCTGAAAGGCTTTGATCTCTGTTCTTTCTCGGCTTGTTTTGAATAGTCAGGCTACAAGCAAGTTTAGATGCAGGTGATCAGCAAAGGCTGTCAGTGCAACAATGGTTTCCTGCATTGCTTAGTTCCTGTTAATGTAAACTAGTGTCTCTTGGGTTGGGTTGAAGACTGGATTTGTAGTCTAAGGTTTTTTCTGATAAGACAAATTCAGATCCTGCAATCAGGAAAGGAGGAAAGGAAGAAAGGGCGGGATGTGTGGCCCAGTATGGCGACCCATACTCTGCATTTATCCCATGCAAGTACACACACAGCAGTGAGTAGTGAACAAACACATACCCAGAGTAGTGGGGAGCCATTTTGTAGTGTCTGGGGAGCAGTTGGGGGTTTGGTGCCTTACTCAAGGGTCTTAGTCCTGGTATCGAAGGTGGAAGAGAGCTCGACATTCACTTCAAAAATTCAAACTCGCAATCTTCGAGTTACAAGTTTGATTCTCTAACCATTTGGTCATGACTGCCCACAAGATGACAGCCCTTCACTCGAACAGGGACTTAAACCCTGGACCCTCATTAAAAGTTGGATGCTCTACCGACTAAGCTATCCAGGCAGGAACTTCTAATGCAATAGGCAAGAGATGTAACTCACAAAGTCTGGGAAGAGTGATTACTGGAGAATATGACTGCAAGTTGCATGATTAACAAATTAATTCATCAGGGGAAAACTAGGAAAAAGCCAACTGAAAAGGATGGCAACTTAACCAAACAGTTCTCAATATATCCCCTCCAGAAGCTTGCGTTCTGCAAATGAACGACGCCTTGTGGTGCCATCCCAAAGAGGCTCAAAATCACTTTCACGTACCTTTTTGTGGACTGTTCCCAGCTGGTGGAATGACCTACCCATCCCAATTCGATCAGCTGAGTCATTGGCCATCTTCAAAAAACGTCTGAAAACCCATCTTTTTCGGCAGAACTTGACCAATTGTCACTAGCTCTTTCCTACTCTTTTCAGTTTTCTATATTTATATTTAAAAAAAAAAAAAAAAAACCCTTGTAAGACTTATCGTGTTTATCTAACTGAAATTTGCCACAGCACTTATACACTGTCGCTCTCTTGTTGCTCTGATTGCTTCTATTGTAAGTCGCTTTGGATAAAAGCGTCTGCTAAATGACTAAATGTAAATGTAAATGTCAATATTCAAGTTTGGAACTGATCACTTTATGATGAAAGGGAACTGTGGTTTTAAAGATAATGTATTAATTTTCAATGAGCTTTTAACTAGCACTAAATGCTGCAAGGCTCGGTTCCAATCTGGCGTGTTTGTAATAGAAGACAGTTCAGCTGGAGGAAGTGAATCAAGTCCCCACCGTGGTGGTTATTTCTCCATTTCTCTGAGAGAACTGTGGATGCCCCACTGTGTATCAATGCTAAACACCAATCGGCAGGGGTTTGGAAAATTCCGGAGTCCCTGTGAAGTGAGCAGAAGGTCAGCTCCAAGCTGAACCAGCAGTAAAGGCCAAGATAGAGACCTATAGATGTCCGCTCACCCAGCAGCAGGAGCCATCACTTCCCCTGCCAAATCCATTTATGCAGCACCGCCTCCTGCCGAAACACCATTCAGCTAGTACCACAGTTCATGATCAGCTCTTCCCAAACAGATATAAGAGTTTGTAGGAGAGTTGCTTTGTCCATTCAAGGGAAAACAGGACCTGTCACTAGATTTGGTCGATTTGCAAAACCTCGGAAGGAGAACAGGACAACTAAAAAGAGTCATTAATGTCCGAATGGTGAAGAGTCTCCACAGTTGGGAAAAGGCACATCAAGAGAACTGAAGAGACAGAAAGCAAGGAGCCAAACTTCCTGACAGACAAAGGGATCCTGCAGGGTCACTGGCATCCAGCCAGATTCTGCACTGTCTACTGGGATGACATGCAAAGAAATTGAAGCGTGAGTAATATGTGACTCAGAACCAACAGTAAGTCCTAAACTCGCAAGTCGCCCTTCGGTTTTAAATTCCAGTCCAGAATTCTAGAACATTAAGGAAACATTTGCCATCAAGTTCAACAACATTCAAGTCCAAACACAATTATATGCAACATAAAATAAACTTGAGTCATCCCATTTCACAATCAGGGCTTGTCATCAGGGGGTGGACAACCTGGAAAATTGTCCAGGATGAAGGGAATCTCTATAGGGGCTTTTGCAGAGGAGGAAACTTTTCATAGTTCCTAGAACTATCGGTGGAAGTACACGTGTTTTGGAGTTTTGCCGTGTTTGCACCACAGGGACTAGGAATGTATTTAGTTGTAGTAACTCTGTTCGGGGGAACTAAATTAGCCCCTACTTCAAAGGAGGGTCTAAAACAGTTCTATAGGAACTACCAGTGACGTAAGTCTGCACTGATTGGCCAAACCCAAACGAAACACTGGCTACACGGCATTGTCTAAAAACCCATGTAAAAATGTTCCATAAACATGGAAAACAGCGATAACAGCATTTGTCTTCAGTGTTGTGGTCTTTTCTCAGCCTTGGTCAAATGTATTACGAAACCCACAACACACAACAAAAACAGCTCAGAAAATGGCCCAAAAAATTGGTCTCTATGAATTTTGGCTAGTTCCTAGAACTATACAGTACAAAGGCCCCTTATGATATAGCCTACTCATTGGGACTGTTCACGACCGGGCCTACTTCTAAAAACTTCCTCCCAGCCGCTGTAACTTCACCAGTGATCCTGCCCACAAGTACAGAAAAATTGTTTCTCAGGAAGAGCCTTGACAATGGACTACCAATGCACACAGCTGTCACAGTCAGGGTCACTGACCCGGTCCGAGGGGGCACTTCAGTGCCTGTTCAGTGGAGTAGGTTGCACTCAGTCATATGAGTTGTATCCCTCCTAGTGTGTTGATTAGGACTAAAGGTCACTCCTTCCAGCTGTTTCCTTCAACATCCTATGGAGTGAAGGAGTAATGAAAAAGTGTAGACCATTCGGGGAGGATGGTACTAACTGCTCAAGTGATCTCTACCTGCAGCTGACTAAACACATACATGTGATGCAACCTAGGCAAGTCATTTGCAGCAACAAAGTGTTAAGGAACAAAGTAAGGATGTGTCCTAAAAAAAGGTAAGAAAGTTTTTAAAACTGCATCACAGTCTGTAAAATCCCTTGATACCTTACACCTGTGATAGTGCTGAGGTGATCCAGACGGGTTGTAAAATGTTTCCGCTCTGCAGAGTTGCCCATCACAAATCACCTGCCTTGATCATGCCAACTCAAGCATGAAGATATCTTCTCATAAAAGGTGCTGGGTGTGGATCCCACATGCCTCAAAGGCCAAGAGACTGAAATATAATCCTGTACTAGGGAAATGTTTTTTTTTTAGTGTTGAAGCTACGCTGAGCCAAATCACCCAGCTCTCCTCAACAGGCTGGGTTTGAGTCACAAGACAACGTGTCACAAAATGTGAGCTTCAACGTGCACAAAGAACTGTCATGAAGTGAGAAAAGAACAATGAAATAGAGAGTATGAGAGAGAGATCATACTTAGTGCAAATGCTGCAATGCATTTCTCAGATGTAAAAATGTATACCTTCAGGGACATTTAAAGATTCAAGGGTTTTATCTGTTTTTGAGGACAATTGAGGACAATACCTCCATGCGCAAGTATCAGTACCTCATTCTTGAATGTTATTTCACTTCCCACCTTTTTTCACCTTTCTCACACACATGTAAATGTATAAACAGGCTACCGGCCTACCTGGCTGGATGAATGCTTCAGCCACAAAGAAACTCTGAGATCAAGAAACAGAATATGAGACATGAGGAGTGTGAGCACAGCAGGATTTTTTAAAGGTGAGGCAGCATGTGTCTGAATTTACTGGTCACTGGTAAACCAATAAAAACCTTCCAGACTGTCTCACTTCTCAGCAGTGACCAATGGGGAAAATATCACTTTCATACACCCTCTATGATCTCAGTTTCTCTTTTATTTCTCTCTCCCTTTCTCTGTTTAAGGCATCATCTCTTCCTCTCTCAGTCCTGAGCAGTGTATGGATCATGTGAGCTCAGAACTGGTGGATGACTCTCATATTTCCACATTTTTTGTCCTTGAAATGGATTTACAACATACACGAGGAGATATTAAACACTACACTGTGTCCATTATGGTAGAAAGAGGTTTGGTGACGGTCAGTGGAAAGATCTTTTAAGGACAGTCTGCATGGTGTAATTTTCCCCCCAAGACTTTAAGTCAAGAGTAGATGCAAATTTTGTAGTTATTGTTAGATATATTTGACAGGGACATCCCTGCATAGTCTTGTTGCCCTGTTTTCTTTGCCCCTGCTCTCTTCATCTCTTCCTATTCCTCGCTGCTGCCATCCCTCCACCCATCCAACCAGTACTAATGCCGCTCTTCTTCCGCCTCACTGACTCCCAGCACTCGTTTGTCTTTGCTCTTTGTTCAGCGGAGTGGAGAGGGCGGAGGGGTTCAGGCCCCCTCAGAGAGCCTCTTTCTGTCTCCAATGACGGACAGTGCAAAGCTCTCCCTGCCCCACCCACATATGGAAAAATAAACAAGTGTCCATATGTAGCCACAGAATGTTAATAGCTTCCATAACTCTGCTCTCCACCTGCCAAATTGCAAGCAAGTCCATAAGACAGATCCTGACGTATTGCATTATACATCATAAATCTCGAGTCAACGACTAGAATTTTCATTCAGAGTCCTGAAGCAAACTAAAGTAGATTTGTTTGCAATCAGTTTGAGTGGCCTGGCATCTCAACCAATACTTTATCTTTAAACTTCCAGTTTTGGATGCAACAAAGATCTGAAGAATTTATAAACATTTAACCTAAACGTCTTACAGAGAGATCAGGACTAGTTGGTTGTCCGAGGCCTGGAGCCCAACCAAGCCACACTACTGTTGTTTATTTCATAAACAAGGCTGTTTACTCACAGAATGTTCATCAGATGGCTCCTGCAATGAGGTCTAGCCTCAAAACAGTCCCCATGAGCTCCTGCACTGGGGGTCTCTTGGACACTGGGTGGTCCAGAAGACTCAATATTGAGTTTTAAAGTGGTGTTCCCTTTCTTTCATGTCTTCAGCATACAAGAGCTCTTCATGAGCCCGAGGGCGCATTACATTGGAATTCTGAATGGCTGCTTCTAGGGTTTGCATGACTACTCAGTTTACCACATACCTGGTTGTCCAGAACGTTGCGCAAACCATTTTTCATAACCGACTGACAAAAGATTCTGTCCATCTATCCTGATCTTGTTTTCTGTGATGCTCCACAGAGGAACACCCAAACTCATGCTGGGTAAATGTTTAGCTTTCCAAAACTCTCTGTGTTGTTTTCCCCTCTCGCCTGTTCCAGCTGCAGAGGAAATGACAATGCTCTAAAAAAAACAACAGCCGGTGCAATTCATAGCCTCCGCATCTCTCTGTCTCTCTACAGCTGGTATATCTTGAGCATGGGGTGCTTCCTCAACTGTGAAAGGGTTCCTGACCCTGAAATCCGATGCGTAATAATTTAATGAAATAAAATATTGAGTAACAAATGCTCACACGGGATGGTCAGATGGTTGTTTCAAGAAATCCTTTCAGGCTTTTTGAAGAAAAAGTAAGACTATGACTATGACTAAAAGCAGGATTACAGTTTGAGTGAATAAAAGCCCGGATACAAAAAGATGGAGATTAGAAGAGTGACTCCAAGTAATGCGTGCGTTAACAGGATCTGAGCAAGTCAGCAATTTGTCTCCAGTCATTCAAAAAAGCACACAAGTCGCTATGTTTCCATAACCCTGTTTTTATATGCTCACATTAGGTTGTTTATGACTTGTGCGAAAAAGAGTTTGCAAATAAAGAGAGACGGAAAAGCATTAAACCAAATAAATTCCCCCTTTCAGAATCAATAAAAATGTTAATTATTTCACCAAAATAAGAGGGATCATACAAAATGCATGTTATTGTATATTTAGTACTGGCCTGAATAAGATTAATTTCACATAAAAGATGTTTACATATAGTCCATATAAGTAAAAATAATTAATTTATAAAAAAAAAAAAAAAAAAAAGAGCTGGTCTAAAAGTTTAAATCCCCTTTATTCTTTTGTTAAGTGCGAGTTGTTCATGAGTCCCTTGTTTGTCCTGAACAGTTAAACTGCCTGCTGTTCTTCAGAAAAGTCCTTCAGGTCCCACAAATTCTTTAGTTTTCCAGCATTTTTTTGAATTTGAACCCTTTCCAACAATGACTATATGATTTTGAGATCCATCTTTTCACACTGAGGACCACATGCAACTATTACAGAAGGTTCAAATGCTCACTGATGCTCCAGAAGAAAAAAAACCATGCATTAAGAGCCAGGGGGTGAAAACTTTTCAACAGAATGGAGGTGTGTACATATTTCTTATTTTGCCCAAATATAATATATTTTTTTCATTTAGTACTGCCCTTCAGAGGATACATAAGATATTTACATGTTTCCTAGAACACCAAATAATTTACATTTACCCTAATCTTCAAATTCAAAAAGTTTTCACCCCCCGGCTCTTAATGCTTCATGTTTCCTTCTGGAGCATCACAGAGTTCTTGAAACTTCTGTAATAGTTGAATATAGTGCCTCAGTTGTTCACAGTGTGAAATTATGAAAACTGAAAGAAAATCAAAGAATTTGTGGGACCTGTTCAGGACAAACAAGGGACTCGTGAACAACTAAATTATTTTCTCTTGTGGATTTATCAATGTAAATGGATTTATCAATTTAAATGGAATAAATGTTTCTTCTGTATTGTGATGTAAAATCGATTACTGGAAAAGAAAAAAAAAAGTAGGGTGGGGTCATGATTCAGTCCATTGTTTGTTGATTAGATATGGAAAGGGCAGAATGTGAGCTTACTGTTCATCTGTAGCTTTTAAAATCCACTTAAAATTATCCCTTCTTTGAAAGTGTATGATGTTTCTGAAAGATAGTGGGGAGGTGGGATTGACGGGATACAGGATAGGGAATATTGCTTTACGTGTTCTGGCCTTGTGGTTCCTGGATAACAATAGATATTCCATTTCCCTCCCTGAAGACTCCAGCCGGCTACAGAGGCCCAAAGCTCAGCTTAAAAAACTTTGTCATGACTTCATCCCTCCGCTCTCCCACCCTCTTTCTCTGCCTTTTTTCTCGCCCCTCTTAGTCCTGACTTTCCCTCTGCACTCTCTGTCCCCCTGTGGCGATGGTTCACATGCCGTATGTGTGGCCTCATGGCCTGACATTTCCTGTCCCTTTTTTCTGTCAACGCAGCCACAGGGTTGGCTGCTATATCATGAAAAACATTACATGGATATTGAACCCACAAAAGGTCCACATAAAGTTTCCTGATTTCAGGGTTTTCAACGTTGCAATAAGAGGCTTGAGTGTTACATTTATCAACTTTTTTTCTGAGGAACTGTATGTGTCCATACAATGAACCTTTTGGGACCTTCATCGCTAGGACGAAAACAGTGAAAACATCTTTCAAAATATCTTTTTTTGAGTTCATTCGGAAACTATGAGCAGATCTTTTTCTTGCCTCAGCTCAAATCCACAATCTCCTATGAAGATCAGTGAAGCAGACCAGATGTGGCGCTTTCTGTAAAGAATCGTTCCTTGGATCTGTCACGATATCACTGTCAGCACCGAATCAGACCTGGCATTCTGTGTCAGATAGCAAATCTGGAAGGAAATGAGACTTTGAGGGGTTGAATGGAGGAATGCGAGTGGCGTGATAGTGGGACGGGTCGAGAGGGAGTTGGATCAGATCCCCATGTGCACCAAAAGTGTCAGTCACTTGGTCTTTTTCCAGGTGTGTTGCTGACATTTTGGATTAAATACAATATTGGAAATGCAGGACAATCTGGACAGCACATGGACACTGGGATGTAAGGATACATGTATCTATATGCATATCGATATATCGGTTATTAGCCATTATCAGAAGTTTTTAAATGTATCAATATTGGCTGTTTTTGGATATTTATTGTTCATGGTCATTTCTCATTTATTTACATTAACTCTACTGCCAACACTTTAGAACTTATTTTATAAAATTATCTTTGACAGTGTTCACATTTTACATTTCATTTGGTCCTTTAGAATGTTTTAATGCTTAAATTCAATTGTAGAATTTAAAACAACTTTTTAAATTTAAATGTAAAACTACCATTTTATTTAAACAAAAGACTATAGAATTTAATTATCAACATATTGGTTAGTGGTCCTAATATGAGAACAATTATCGGCTTATTGTATGGGCCAGAATTCCTACATTAAGCATTACATGCCATATACTTATAATTTTATAACACTGTTTTTTTGTTTTGGCAAAATGTTTGCATATTTTAAAATTAATATATTTTTTCATACTGTATATTAGAATGTTTTGAGGCTTATATTCACTTGTAGCATTAAAAAACTTTAATTTTAAATTAATTTAAAACAATTGTAACGTTTTATTGCTAATTTATTTAGACAAAAGACTATAGAATTTAATTAATGTCATATGTATTGATTAGCGGTCATAATATGACAATAGTTATCGGCTCATTGTATAGGCCAGAAATATTATATTAAAAACAAAAATATAGGAATGCTGAATTACATTGCATATAATTTTATAAAATTAGAATGTTTTGATGCTTAAATTCACTTTTAGCATTTAAAATAACTTTTTTAATTTTCATTTAAAACATTTGTAACACTTTGTTGCTAATTTATTTAGACTAAAGACTATAGAACTTACTTTTCAGCATTTTTATTGGTTAGCGGTCATAATTTGACAATAATTATTGACTCATTGTATGGGCCAGAAGTATTTTATTAAGAACAAAAACAAAAAAATATAGGAATGTTGCATTATGTTGCATATTCTTATAATTTTATAACACTATTTTTGGTTTGATGCTTAAATTCACTTGTAGCATTTAAAATTTCTTTTTAAAGTTTATTTAAAAGAACAAAAACAATAAAGAATTTAAAATAACTTTATAAAATTTAATTTAAAATTAATAAAAAACTGTTTTACCATTTTATTGGTCATTTACTTTAGTCAAAAGATTATATAATTTTATTATTGGCATATTTATCGGTTAGCAGTCACAGTATGACAATAATTATCGGCTTATTGTATGGGCCAGAATCATTATATCAAGAACAAAAATATAGAAATGTTGCATTATGTTGCATATTCTTAGAATTTTATAACACTATTTTTGGTTTGATGCTTAAATTCACTTGTAGCATTTAATTTTTTTTTTACATTTAATTTAAAAGAACAAAAACAAAGAATTTAAAATAACTTTGTAAAATTTAATTTAAAATTAATAAACTTTTTTATCATTTTATTGCTCATTTATTTTAGTCAAAAGATTACAGAATTTAATTATTGGCATATTTATCGGTTAGCAGTCATAGTATGACAATAATTATTGTCTTACTGTATGGGGCAGAATCATTATATTAAGAACAAAAACAAAAATATAAGAACGTTGCAGTACATAAACCTCTAGACATGCCTAAGAGAATTGTATATTGCTACAAGGAAACCTGATTAACCCCTGCATCACCATAGTCCTCCAAATGAGCTCCAAGTGAAACCAGACGCACATACGCGTATCCTCATGGGTCAATCCCTCTTCCTGCCAAATCAGACTCTGCCACCCTAAATCAAGCAGAATTTGGCCTGATGACACAAAAATAACTTCAGCGTGTTCATAAACCCTTTCTGTACAAAAACTCATGTTTTTCTTTGATTGTTGCAAGCATGTCGCATCTACATCACTGCAGAAGAATGCCCTGAGTCCCGGCCCGTGAGCCCAGGCCCAGCCCAAATCCATTTGGTTCAGTTTATCATGGAGTCTGCCTCCACATTACTCAATCTGTCTCACACAAACACCATTAGTCTATACACTCTGGGGGCTACAGGCCGCCAAGACACACACACACGGTCACACAAGACACACATCCATATGTTACATGCACACCTGCAAATACAAAGGGAGAGGGAAGTTTCCTGTTGTTTAACTTAAAATTAAAGTTACAGCGATCAAATGAATGAAGGACAGCAGAGACTCAATGAAAGGAACACATAACAGTTACATAACAGTATTTACACTTAATGCATCAAGCATAACTCTTAAGTTACGAACCATGATTTACTGTTTGCTGGCAGATGGTATTGGGGGAAGGACTTGATCTGAAAATGATCTGCAATCCAAAAGAACAACCTAAAATGATTGCTTTATATTACAATAAATACATTGAAGCAAAAATAAGGCAATATTTATGACACTGAAAGTACTGTTGAAAATATCACGGCACTACAGAGATGTACTATTAAATAACTTATGATTTATAGCCTTTAGTGTGAATTTCAGATCCCAGTTTAAAAACCAAAAGTAATAACGTAAAGTAATTTACTTCAAGTGCTGAAACCACAGGCAACTGGATACTGTATGACCTTTGGCGAAATGCAAAATTTCTCTTAAAGTGTAGCTGTCAAATCTCTTGGGACGGTTGTCAGGAATTTTAGCAATGGGAAAAAGCGGCACTCTCTCTAGTTTATTGACTCTTTAATGACATCTGTGCACATATCTGAGTAGCTCTGGGGATTCTGGGATGTGTGGGCGGGGCTTGTGAAGTTGAGTGATAGCATCTTTTCACACTGAAAACGGGATAAATGAATGATTTATGTTTAGCCTGAGGACTCAGGAGCGGGCTCTTCTGCTTTACCGGTGTTTGACATGGCTGTCGTCATATAGGGCAAAACTTGTTCATAATTATACATCCTCACGAGGGTTAAAGGTGGATAGATATGACAGAAATGTAAGTCTAAAGAGTGTAAAGATGAATCTTTCTATTGAGTTGTCCTTGCAGGCTGCATGCAAAAACAAACCAAACAAATACAACACAACTAATTCCTAAAGAAATGACTCCTGTGAACCAGTTCTTTTTAGTGACTCAAAAACATACAGAATGAGCAGTGTAGTGCAAAAATCTCAAAATGAATGACTCTTATGAACCGGTTCTTTTTAGCGACTCAAATAAACACAGCACAAGCAGTGTAGTCTGAATCCCTAAACAAATGACTCTTACGAACCAGTTCTTTTTTACAGCCTCAAATACAATCAGCACAAGCAGTGTAATCTGAATCCCAAAATAAATGACTCCTATGAACCAGTTCTTTTTGCGAACTCAAATACTTACAGCACAAGCAGAGTAGCCTGAATCCTAGGGGTGTAACGATACACGTGTTCATACTGAACCATTCGGCATGAGGCTTTCGGTTTGGTACCAGTGTTGCCAAGTCCGCGGTTTTCCCGCGGAATTGGGCTATTTTCATACTATTGACACGGGTTGTTTTTCATGTCTGCGGGTTGAAGCGACCCCAATAACGTAATATTTAGACCCTGTAATGCTAACTTTACCAGAAGAACCCGATTGGGCTATTTTTGGGCTAGTTTTGAGCAGCAATTGGGCGGGTTTTGTTGTGAAAACCTGGCAACCCTGTTTGGTACACATTACAAACCAAACGTTAGAGTTTTTCTTTATTCGCTTTTAAATAGCTTGTAAATGTCTGTGCGCATTTTACTTTCACTTTCAAATTGGTGACAATTCGGCGTCTATTGATTGAATCGACAACCCAACCGAACCGTTATACCCCTACTGAATCCCTAAACAAACGACTCCTATGAACCAGTAGTTTTAATGGAATCAAATACACACAGCACAAACAGTGTCATCTGAATGCTTTAACAAATGACTTCTATGAACCAGTTCTTTTTAGTCATTCAAAAACACACAGAACAACCAGTGTAGTCCGAATCCAAAAATGAATGACTCTTATGAACCAGTTCTTTGTAGTGGCTGAAATACACACAGCAACAACAGTGTTGTCTGAATCCCTAAACAACTGACTCCTATGAACCAGTTCTTTTTAGTGACTCAGAAACATACAACACAAGCAGTATCATCTGAATCCCTAAACAAATGACTCCTATGAACCAGTTCTTTTTAGTGACTCAAAAACATACTAAACAAACAGGGAAGTCTAAAATTTCAAAACAAATGACTCTTATGAACTGCTTTTTTTGGATTCAAAAACACACAGCGCAAGCACGGTCATCTGAATCCCTAAACAAATGACTCCAATGAACTAGTTCTGTTTTAACAACATAAAAACATAAAAACATACAGCACAACCAGTGTAGTCCAAATCCCAAAACAAATGACTTTTGTGAACTAGTTAACTTAGTGAGTCAAAAACAGCACAAGCGGTGTAGTCTGAATCCCTAAAGAAATGACTCGTATGAACCAGTTCTTTTTTAATGACTTAAATTACATACAGTGGAGTAAGTAGTTCAAATCCCAAAACAAATTATTCTTATGAACCAGTACTTTTTAGTAACTCAAAAATATACTGAACGAGCACTGTAATCCAAAATCTTAAAATGAATGATTCTTATAAACCGGTTCTTTTTAGTGATTCAAAATGTGCACAGCACAGCCAGTGTGGTCTGAATCGAAAAACGAATGACTCTTATGAACCAGTTCTTTTTAATGACTCCAGATATACAGAACAGCCAGAGTAGTCTGATCCAAATATGTAAGACTCCTATGAACCGGTTCTTTTTAGCGACTAAAAACATACTGAAAGAGCAGTGTAGTCCAAGAATAAATGACTCTCATGAAGCAATTCTTTTTAGTAACTCAAAAACATACAGCACAACCAGTGTAGTCAAAATTCCCAAAACAAACAACCTTTATAAATTGTGCCTTAATTAATCAAAAAGATGATTTACTTGATTGAATTAGTCTGAAACAGTGCCCTTTATAATTTACTGTAACAAAGAGAGAATGAATCAAAACAAATGAAAAATCTGAGGCAAATCAGGAAATCTGTATCAAAACACATCTCAACAATTCAGGATTAAAACTTCCTCTTCTTTTCAAACACAGGGCATGAAGTTTATACAGAGGGCAGCAGCAATCATGTGGACTGGTGTGGTTTTCACAGCATTTCATCTATGAACGGGAAGCATTCATCTGGAAACGCAGAGCATAATGGGCCAAAGGGCCTGCAAGCAACCTGCTTTTATGCCCATTTAAGATCACATCGGTAAACAGAAACATATGAAAGACAAACACACCCGCTGACTGCTGTACTCAAATGCTTGCATGCTGCCCTTCAGGCAAAGAGTGTTTGGAGAAGTGAGATGACACGGCAGGGCCTTGTTTCAGAATCAGTTTACATCAAACACACTTTTGCACCTTTTCACTAAGCAATATGCACACAAAAAGTCAGCCCTTAGGCGAAATGGCTCTTTTCGCTGTTAAACTGAAGCATATTGTAGACACCCTGACCTCTGACCTCCACAAACATCTATCTGTCAAGGGTTTTCCATGCGGACCGCTTAGGAAAAGACTGCTTTGCTGGAGCAAGTTCATCTGACTTTGATTCAGAGTTGGAATCGGGCCCAGGGTTGCTGCCTTGTCCACTAATGATTTATTTATTTGCCCGACTGCAAGATGACAGCTCTGTTTGAATTCAACAACAATATAAAACAACTCACCTCCACAGATGAAATTGACATTTTTGACTCACTAATGGAACATGGTGATGGGGGAAAAATGAGATTCATTTTCAATGTTTTGTTCTCACAAAACTTGTGTTACCCTGACAATCTTTGGAGATGGAAATAAAATGAGGTTGGAGAAAAAAAATATATAAACACTATAGGGTTTTACGACTAGGGGAAAACAATACAGTTGCAAACTTGAGAAAAAAAAAAACGCATAATATCTGCAAGCAAAAGTTCCTTAGAGAAACTTTCAAATCCAAAAGTTTTGCAAAAGAATGCACATTTCTAGGGGTAATCAAAAAGTTTTGCAAGTGAATGCAAATTTCTAGGAGGAATCCAAAAGTTTTGTGGAAAAATGCTAATTTATAGGGGGAATCGAAAAGTTTGCAAGCAAATGCTCATTTCTAGGGAGAATCAAAAAGTTTTGCAAGCGAATGCAAATTTCTTGGAGGAATCCAAAAGATTTGCAAATAAATGCAAATGTCTACGGGGAACCCAAAAGTTTTGTGAGCAAATGCAAAATTTTTAGGTAGAATTCAAAAGTTCTGCTTTCAAAAATTTTGCGAATGAATGCAGATGTATTTGGGGAATCCAAAAGTTTTGCAAACAAATGTAAATGTCTTGGGAGAACACAAAGTTTTGCAAGTAAATGCCAATTTCTAGGTGGAATCTAGAAATTTTTAGGGAGAATCCAAAGGTTTTGTGAGTAAACAGAAATTTCTAGGGGAAATTCAAAAGTTTGCGAGCTAATGCAAATTTATAGTGGGAAAATCAAAATTTGGCGAATTAATGCAAATTTAATTGGGAAATCCAAAAGTTTTTGCACATTTTAAGGGGGAACTCTAAAATTGTGTAAATTAATGTAAACTTGTAGGGAGAATTTAAAAGTTTTGCAAGTAAATGCCAATTTCTAGGTGGAATCCAAAAGCTTTGCGAACAAATGCAAATTTCTAGGGGGAATCCAAAAGTTTCGTGAAGAAACTCAGAATTGTTTGGGGAATGCAATCGTTTAACAAGGAAAGGCAGATTTCTTTAGGCAAAATTTAAAGGAGGAATCCAAAAGTTTTGCAAACAAATGCAAATTTATGGTGCAACTCCAAAAGTTTGCAAACGAATGCAAACTTTAGGGGAAATCCAGAAGTTTTGCAAGCGAATGCAAATTTCATTGGGGCAATGTTAAAATTTTGAGAGAATGCTAAATATTTGTAGAGCAAATGCAGATATCTCTGGGGAATCCAAAAGTTTAAAGACTAAATGCACATTTCTCTGGGTGACGCAAAAGTTTTGCGAACAAATATAGATTTGTCTGGGGAATGCAATCATTTCGCAAGCAAATGCAAATTTCTCTGAGAAATGCAAGTTTTGCCATAAATTTAAATTACTTGAGGAAACTGAAGTTTTGCAAGCCAATGCAAAAGCACTGAAATCTAATTTTCCATCAGCACATTCACTTAGGGGCTCCATAGGTTTGGAACACCATAAGGGTAAAAAAAGGATGACAGAATTAATTTTTTTTTAAATGAAGTATCCCTTCAATTCTAAAAGAAGTTAGTAAAAAAAAAAATGCAGACTTATCAGGACAGTGGCGCTTGGCAAGGCGACTCTGCATTGCAGCTCTGTTCCAAATTAAAAGCAAAGGAATGCACCTCAAAAATGCAGAGGAGATAACGGCACACTAACCTCAGCAGAGAAGAAAAATTGCAAGAGAGAAAAATTCACCTGCTTATGTTCCAGAACTTCCTGTTCTCAGAGTCTGGTCTCTCCTCACACTTATCAAACTCAATGTCCAAATTTCCAGCGTTCCTACATGGGCTCTCCAGTCTCCACAGGAGAAGATATCATACTACTGTACTTATCTTCACGGTTAGGAGTGGCTGATAGAGAGGCAGAAACAGAAAGAGAGAAAGACACACACACATAAGGGAGGGGTCTCTGATTAAAATTCTCCCCGGCACATTGTAGAAGGCCGTCGCAGCAATAAAGCCCCGCCGGCTGGCTTTTGTTCAAGTTTAAGACTGAAGTCTTTTTTTCACTCCGATTCTGCCTCTTTTTGGTCTTCTGGCAGTGCTTTCTGGAACTGAAGGGAGGTGCAGGGAGGCGAAATGAAAAACTAGCAGGGCAAGAAAAAAGCTAACCCCCTCCTCTCCTTTTTCCCCCTTTGCACTCTTGTCTTCTCACTTTCTTCAGATGTGGTATTCATTGGTCTCTGAAGGGTTACCCGGTCCGAACAATGCCCAGCATCAGACCGCAACAAAGCCGAAGCAGCTTTCAAAAGGTCTTACAAGCTAACGCGGCCTTCAAAGCTGAAAGACGGCCAAGAGTTTCCTTTGTAGATCCACAATCAGAAATGGCGAGCTAGCATGGACAGAGATAAACCCGATTCTGTATCTAATCCAAAACTGTGAGAAGTACTAAATATTCAACTTTAGGCCAACTATAACTTTAGTATCTACACTGATGGACCAATATATTGTCCATGTCCATTAATATCTGATATCTGCAATTTTTCTCAAAGATTTTTCATTTTTAAGCTTCCAGGCAGGTCCACACTGATTGGTGTTTGGAGAAAAATAGTGGGGGTTGAAGAGAGAATGAGAGCTGCGGTTCAATAAACCCACTCTTGCATTCTCCATAAATTCACCTCCATTAAATTCAAACTCAACACGTCTCTCTCACGGGGTTCACATGCTAGAGTTGGTTTGGTGAGAGCTGACACCAAGAGCACCACAAACTTTACGACTCCAGTGTCGCTGGTGATCGTAAAGGAGATCTTGACAGTTACTGCTGGGCTAGTTTCCCCTGCAACATTTTTGAAACAATCTTCAAAATGTTTAGAGAACAAAAAGTGGGGTTCCCAATTGATCGTATCATCTTAATGTGTTTTTAGTATTGTTGAATGATTGTCCCAGGGTCAATTTGTTAACTAAAGAAGCACAAAGAGACACAGTGAGAGTGACACTGAATTAGCATCTGAATAACTTGGCCTATAGAGCGTTTACTTACTATTCTGCTGAGTAAGTCATCAGTAAAAGTGCATCTAGTTTGTCTCAAAAGCTCCAGTCGGAGTCTCCAAAGTAAGTGTTGTAAAAGTAAACAAAATGTAAGACATTGGCCAGCCCAATTCATGCAAAGCATTCACGTAGAGCTCATTCCTACCCATCCTGCGGTTCCTGATGTCTTTTTAATTGCTGAGTGAACTGCCGAGCTCTTCTAGGGAGTGCTGACCGAAGGAGACAGTGAAGAACAACAGTTATGGGAGGATGAAGTATGACTGTGTACTGTTTACCACAGAAAACCCAAATGAAAGCCCTCAGCTGGGCCTCTGCAAGTGTGGGTCTCTCGGGGGACGTTAAAAATCAATATGCAACCAATTATTCATGTAGGAGGGAAAGCCTCCCGCGGTCCAAAAGCTGACAAGAAGCTGGAAGCTGCAAGCCACATTCTGCTAATGTATAGTTGAGAGTTACGCAACAGAAATTCTGCTATTTCTGAGGAGTCAAGGCTTTGGAACGAGAGTCAATGAGGGCAAGTTCCAGAATCTTCTGAAACCAAGCAAACTACAACGTCTGGCACAGGTGCCCTCAGGCACAACAACCTAAAAATGTTAAACACACCACATCACAAATGCACACCTTGGAGGCCCCTACCATTTTTTTTGCTTGGAAAAGTCATATTTTTACACCAAAAAAAAACAATATTTGAAGGTGCCACCCACCGAAAATCCCTGCTGGACCTGGGACTCAAACTCGAAACCTTTCAGTTACAAGTCTGACTCTCTAACCATTAGGCCATGGCTGTCCCTGTGTGTATATATATATATATATATGGTGAGCTCTTCTGATTTGAAGCAGGGCACATAATCTAAATGAAGAGCCTTACGTTTTTGTATTGAAATATCACATATATATGGAGGTGGGCTCTTCTGATTAAGATAAGAGCACAGAACCTAAATGTGTGGCCCCTACCATATTTTTGCATCAGAATATCAAATATATTTGGAGGTAGGGTCATTTCATTTGAACCAGAGCGCAGAACCAAAATGTGAAACCTTAGAGGCCCTTTTTTTGCACCAGAATGTCACAGACATATGAAGGTTGGTTTTTTGATGTGGTAAGAGAACAAAATCTAAATGTGGGCTACAGAGACCCTTGGAAGCCAAAGTCATAATTTTGCACCAAAAAAACCTTAGATACTTGAAGGTGGACTCTTGATTTGGGGCAGTGTACAGAATCCAAATGTGATCATTTCACAATATACCACAAACATATGGTGGTGGGCTCTCTTGATTTAAAGAAGGGTACAGAACCTAAATGTAGAGTCTTAGAGGCCCTTGGGGGCCCCCTAACATATTTTTGCACCAGGTTATTAAACATATGAAGTATGGTTCTTTTGATGTGGACAGAGAACAGAATCTAAATGTGGGCTCCACAGACCCTTGGAAGCCAAAGTCATATTATTTGCACCAGAAAACCTTAAATATTTAAAAGTGGACTCTTGATTTGGGGCAGCGTACAGAATCTAATTCTGGGGCCCCCGCCATATCATATTACCAGTATACCACAGACATATGGTGGTAAGCTCTTCTGATTTGCACCAGGGTACAAAACCCAAATGTAGAGCCTCAGTTGTCCTTGGAGGACCCTACCATTTTTTGTACCAGAATATCACAAATGGAGGTGGGCTCTTCTGATTAAAGATAAGAGCACAGAACCAAAATTTGAGCCCCTACCTTATTTTGCATCGGAATATCACATATATATGGAGGTGGGGTCATTTAATTTGGAGCAGAGCGCAGAACCAAAATGTGAAGTCTCAGAGGTCCTTGGGGGCCCCTACCATATTTTTGCACCAGAATATCACAGACATATGAAGGTTGGTTTTTTGATGTGGTCAGAGAACAAAATCTAAATCTGGGCTACAGAGACCCTTGGAAGCCAAAGTCATATTTTTGCACCAAAAAAAAATTCTGATATTTGAAAGTGGACTCTTGATTTGGGGCAGAGTTCAGAATCCAAATGTGGGGCCCCTGCCATAACATTTCACCATTATAGCACAGACATATGGCAGTAAGCTCTTGATTTGAAGCAGAGTACAGAACCTAAATGTAGAGTCTCAGAGGTCCTTGGGGGACCCTACCATATTTTTGTACCAGAAAAGCACAGACATGTGAAGGTTGATTCTTGATTTGGGGCAGAGTACAGAATCCAAATGTTGGGCCCCAGCCATATTACTTCACCAGTACACCACATGCATATGGTTGTAAGCTCTTTTGGTTTGGAGAAGAGTACAGAACCTACAGTGCCTATTGAAAATCATTTGTCTTTACCTTTTGTCACATTATATTATAAAATGAATTAAAATAAATTTTTTTTGAGCTGCATGTACACGTTATAGCCCTCATCATTAAAGTAAAATTATCATTTAAACAATTCTGGAGTATTATTAAAAATTAATCAGTAGAATGCCTGGTTTGGTAAAGTGATCAGCCCTTTAGAGTATACCATTATAAAATTGCTTCGGTGCAAGCAATCAAATTCCAGATTAAACACTAATTGTCCCATCGGACATCAATAGTAGTGGTGTTGATTACTTTAGAATAAAACAAGCTGTTTCCACTGTTAGTAGTGCATGGCATGGCCATGAATTTACCATGGTTGGAAAAGTGCTTTCAAAAGACATCCGGGATAAAGTCGTAGAAAGGCACAAATTAGGAAAAGGCTACAAAGACATTTCAAAGGCTTTAGCTATCCCTTGGAGTACTGTTCAGAGCATCATAAGAAGTGGAAAGCATATGGCACCACCAGCACATTGCCTAGATCAGGCCATCCGTCCAAAGTGGATGACAGAGCCAGGAGGACATTGATAAGAGAAGCTACCAGGAGGCCAAAGGCAACTTTGAAGGATGGTTTAATGGTTAAATTGAAAATCTGAATTGTGAGATATAAACTTGAAATTGCGAGAAATAGTCAGAATTGCGACATACAAACTCACATTTGTAAGAAAATACAAGTTATATCATGCAATTCTGAGAAAAAAATTGTGTTTGTAAAAAAATTGTGAGATATAAACTCGCAATTGCGAGAAAAAAAAAGGTCAGAATTGGGAGATATAAACTCAATTGTGAGAAAAGAGTCAGAATTGGGTGGTTTAGTTTAGTTTAGAAGATTTTTATACTGTAGATATTGGTATATGGAATATATAAACTATAGCTATTATTTGCACTACGGAAAAAAAGATTTCATGGGCAGCCTAGAATTCTTAGCCTAGCTTGGAATCTAGAATCTACATTGGTGATTATTTTCAACTAACTTTTTTTTATTTATACCAGACAAGTCCCAATCATGTCTAGAACATTGGGGGGACTAATTGTTTTAAGGAAAATATAAAGAACCGGCAACTACGGTAATGGTATTTATTTAAAGAAACTAAACAAATAAAGGATTTATTTTAGGGACATAAATTAAATGAAAAAAAAAACAGTAAAAGAATAAAGTAGGCTGATCAATCAGAGCTGCAAATAGTAAGCTATATATATTTTTTTAAAACACCCATTTAATTTCAGTTGTATTGTTGAAAACGCAAAATGGAAAATTCTATTGTCGTCATAATCAGTTATGAATTACATGAATCACATAAATGACAGACTTGCTTTCCATTCAAAACGGAATTTTACAAAAAAAAAGTTGAATGGCAAAAGCTGTTTGTCGCTTATGTTAAAGAAGAGGAACGCTATATGTTTCTTACAGTTGAGCTGACATTTGCCATAGAAACGCAACTTTCATTGCACAAGCTCTTTACTTTCAGTTTTCATTCAACGTTAACAGCAAGCCTTCAACCGAACTGTATAGCCTACATGCATTTTAGACCCTTCTTTTATGTTTACATGAGTACAGAACCTAATTTTGGAGCCTAAGAGCCCCTTGGGGGACCCCATTATATTTTTGCACCAGTGTACTACAGATATATGAAGGTGGGTTCTTTTGATTTGAGGCAGAGTATGTAATCTAACTGTTGGCCCCAGAAGCCCTTTGGAGGCCAAAGTCATAATTTTTGCGCCAGAATACCTCAGACATACAAAGTTTTACTCTTGATTTGGGACAGATTACAGAATCCAAATGTGGGTCCTCTGCCATAATTTTGCACCAGTATACCACAAACGTGGAAACGGAGAAAAAAACAGAATATTTTTGCACCAGAATATTACATAGAAATCACAATGGCTCAAAATGGCCGCTGTACAAATAGTATCCCCACCTTTTGATAACATAACCAATGACTTTACTATATGTTGTTTTATCATGAGATAAATCAATGATATTTTAGTCAGATTTCGTGGCTGATTTAAACAGCTGCTTAGGGTGTCACTAAGATGGCCGCCACACAAACTTACTTCTCTACTAAAATGTGCATCTCCAAAATATTACAGATTTGCAGTTGCAACTCCACGCAACTCCCTTCCTCAAAAGAGTTGACACAGTTTCACAAAGGTCAACATCCAGATGCGTGTATAAAAAAATAGCCAGGAATAAGCAGCTCAGCAGAACTTAAATAACACTATAGGGGGAAGTAAAATCTGTTTACATGAATAATGGCCAGACTTAAGCTCTTCTCCATGGGGACGAATAATAAATGAAAAACATTCACACATTATACATTGCAGCTATGTTGCAACCAAACCTAGCAGTTAGCTAACAGCACATTGCATGTCTACTGAAATATCTAAAAGTCAAGTATGTGGACTTAATTTCATTTAAATGACTTTGTATCAAAATGTACAGTCAATTTGTGGCCTTACGGCTACATCTTTCCCTCTTTCTAAATGCCTTTATTAATTATTAAACATCAAATGTTCTGACATATTGACTGGCCAGTTTGTTAATGAGCTGTGAATGCCATATGAAAAGCAATCAGGCACCAAGCATGCATGACCTATAGTGTACACTTTAATATGTACAATAAGAAATCACAGACTGGCTGCCATCCAACTAACGCACACTTTATGCTCCAATCTAGATAGCATAAGTTAATCAAACTCAAAGGAAGTTACATTTAACCCAATCAGAGTTTAATTAATAATACCAAATGGTTTACTACATACTCAAGTATTATAGCAATGATCATGGTCTTGCAAAATACCACAGGAGACAAAAAGACTGGATTTGGGCACTATTCAACTGCACTGACATTGATTAAACATTAAGAATTTGCAGCTGTACTTCACCACACAGAGAGAAAAATGCTGTTCATCACCAAACTTAGCTTTAAGTATGTTCAGGATTCAAGCTGCATTAAAAATGATGGTTTACAGGCATCTAAAAAGAAAAACTGGGCTTTAAAAATGTACGACTGTGATGCCGCCTCTGCTTAATTTCCCTAGAAATGGTTACGAGACCTCTGTTATTGGCAAGGAAAGTTCGAGTTTTTGAAATAGAATCATATTTACAAGGCTTTTCCTGTTTCTGTGCCAGATTTAGGGTTGATGTTAGATAAACAGTATTTTTGGACGGGGCCGATAAGTCTGAATCACTGAGGGTGATGAAAGGGGCTGGAACCCCTCGATGGTCATTAACGCTTCCTGTGCCAAGACACGGGCGATGAAAGAAAAAAATCTTTGAGATCTGAGGTGATTAATGTGCCTCCCTGTGATTTGTGAAGGACGTTGCAAAATGCTCAAAGTATAATTTTATTAACACAGTGTTATTCCACAGTCTTCGGTGCTCAGAGGAAAGGAATTCAGAATGTGAAACTGAAAAATCGTCATTAAAAACAAATCAACCTGCAGTTTTTGGAGTTCTTCAGGTGAATTCTGGACTACACGCCATATCTAAGCTGGGTCAAACAAGGTGACAGACGTCGCTTCAGGGCGAATCCATTACAGTGTGAGTAATTTACCACGGTTTTATATCAAAGAGCTTCTGGGGTCTTGCCGGGTTGGGAGCAGGTTGCTTTGACCTTCCTCTGGCAACCTCAAACAATCAAGAAAGTGTCTGAGAAAGAGAGAGAACCAATAAAACAGTCCTTTGAGCATCTCTCTGCTCTGGTTGCCCGGCCAGGGAAGCCAAATGCATCACTGCACACTAGTTCAGACCAGCACAATGTGCCTGTTGATGGGGGCACAAAACATATTAGATCAGGCCGGGAGGAGACAGTGTGAGACGTACCCAAATGTAACTGAGAAAAACACGAAAAAGAACACAGTAGGTCATTTCAACTGCTAAAGGCAAAAGTTCATTTGCGGGAATGGAGGAGAACTCAACAGTTCATGAGGAACGTGCTAGGTGGCGCTAAACTGGACCAAAATATTACTGTTTTAAAAATGTCACTCAATGTTTTGACGTCATGTCCTACAGTTAATGTTTTCATGATCGATCGCTGCTATCAATTCAGTGCTCGGACAAAGACAATCTTACTGGTTTTTCCGCAAATCACTTCCAGTAAGTGCGCAACAACCT
The DNA here is from genome assembly GCA_033026305.1 of Cirrhinus molitorella. Lineage (NCBI taxonomy): Eukaryota > Metazoa > Chordata > Actinopteri > Cypriniformes > Cyprinidae > Cirrhinus > Cirrhinus molitorella. Next base: position 28,164,834 of record CM065121.1, on the reverse strand, counting down.
TTGGTTTACTGCCACGAGAGCTCTTTGAAGTTGCCTTTGGTAAACACAGACACAGACGCAAACATACATGCAATTACATGCAACAGGGCAACGGTGCGGTGCAGTACCGTGATCCATCACGCTAAGCTCAGCTGCTGCCAGTGAGGAAAACACCCAGCACACATACATACACACAATAATCCCACCCTCAATACTGAGTGTCTGTGTTTTAACTGTGTTTTCGGCATTCTGCAGCAGTGAAGTCACTCGACAGACTGTACTGAGTGGGAGTGAGTCCTTTTATGCAGCCAGGCTCTTATTACATTACAAGACCACAGAGTAGGGAAATCAACAGCTTTACAATCTCATCAGTCCATGTAAGACAAGGGCTCCATTCCAAATTGCTAGATTGTATAGCTGTCTACATATAGGCAATTGGCACCTTTACACCCAAAGTATGTACTTCAGTTTTACACATACTCTAGGGTATGTGTGCAGTGTGTTTGACATTTTTGTCATGAGCGTACTATTGTACTAATTAGTTGGTCCACAATGTGGTCCATCTGGTGTTGTTTTACGGTTGAAATGAAAAATACTGGAGACGCAACAACAAATTGATATTTGTATTGTGTGAGGGAATCAAAATATAGACCGAACTAGGGCTGTCACTAATGATTATTTTGGTGATCAAGTAATCGGTCAATTATTCTGATGACTAATCGAATAATCTAGAGGGAATTCGAAGATAGACACAACTAGGGCTGTCACTAACGATTATTTTGGTGGTCGAGTAATCGGTCGATTATTCTGATGAGTAATCAAATGATCTAGAGAGAATTCGAAGATAGACACAACTAGGGCTGTCACTAACAATTATTTTGGTGGTCGAGTAATCGGTCAATTATTCTGATGAGTAATCATATAATCTAGAGGGAATTAGAAGATAGATGCATCTAGGGCTGTCACTAACGATTATTTTGGTGGTCGAGTAATCGGTCAATTATTCTAATGAGTAATCGAATAATCTAGAGGGGATTAGAAGATTACACAACTAGGGCTGTCACTAACGATTATTTTGGTGGTCGAGTAACCGGTCGATTATTCTGATGAGTAATCAAATAATCTAGAGGGAATTCAAAGATAGACGCAACCAAGGCTGTCACTAACAATTATTTGGTGGTCGAGTAACCGGTCGATTATTCTGATGAGTAATCAAATAATCTAGAGGGAATTCAAAGATAGACGCAACCAAGGCTGTCACTAACAATTATTTTGGTGGTCGAGTAACCGATCGATTATTCTGATGAGTAATCGGATAATCTAGAGGGAATTAGAAGATGACACAACTAGGGCTGTCACTAACGGTTATTTTGGTGATCGAGTAATCGATCTATTATTCTGATGAGTAATCATATAATCTAGAGGGAATTAGAAGATAGATGCATCTAGGGCTGTCACTAATGATTATTTTGGTGGTCGAGTAACCAGTTGATTATTCTGATGAGTAATCGAATAATCTAGAGGGAATTAGAAGATTACACAACTAGGGTTGTCACTAACAATTATTTTGATAATCGAGTAATCGATCGATTATTCTGATGAGTAATCAAATAATCTAGAGGGAATTAGATGACAACACAACTAGGACTGTCATCAACAATTATTTTGGTAATCAAGTAATCGTTTGACTATTCTGACGAGTAATCACATAAAAAGGAATTATAAGATACCTGCAACTAGGGCTATCACTAATGACTATTTCGGTAATCGAGTAATCTGTCGATTATTCTGACAAGTAATCGAATAATCTGGAAGGAATTATAAAATAGCTGCAACTAGGGCTGTCACTAATGATTATTTTGGTAAACTATTGTACATTATGCAATATAGCAAATGTCTGTGGAGGGCGCCAATGGCCTGACAACTTTTTTATTTCACTTTACTGTGCAATCTAATACTTGTTTAACATTAACTAAATTTTATTCAAATGTCCGCTTAATCTTTAATATTTATATAATACTTTATGACAGAAATGCTACAGCCACTGTAATTTCAGGTTTGAGATTTTATTTTTAAATCACAATGAACAGTTAGCATATTTAGAAAGATACTGATGTATTCTCTTGTGTTTGTGTAGGTTTCTAAATTATTTAGCTTACAAATCTGATTCATTTGCTCACGCTGCGTTCTTAGATGAGCAATAAGTAGAGTTGGAGTTTAGGATGCTAGACACATGTTTGTGTGGAGCAGCATTACTGTGAACTGAGCCGTTCTGAGATGTATGTAACCTATGCGCATATTTAAATGAAGTGCATATATTAATTTAAGTGAATGGCAGCTTTGGTAAATTCACAATAGCACTATGCTTTATGATGATTTTTAAATTTTCTTTTTATATTTTGTGCAGCCTTAGAAAACTGTATAATAATGGGTTTTATGGATTCAAGGATTCTTGTCCTTGAATGCGCTTCTTCCAGAATTTTGTCTGTTACTCAACATGGGCAAACTGCAGTCGAGAATTTTTTTTAATAGAGTACTTGAATTTAATCGATGAATCGTCACAGCCCTAGACACAACTCTAGTTTAAATGTGTAAAGACATTTTATCGAAATTCTGAAGATGAATTTGTGCAAACATGGGACGAAGATGAAACTTTCTACTGTGCAGATGTGAAAAACATATTGCAGATGAGCAAACATTCTAAAAAAGACGTCTTCCAGAGGTAAACATGCACATCAAATACGTGTGCTATCAGATCCATAATAATTTCTGGAATAGTAAAAGTGTTTTCAGTTTTGGCTGGTTTTAGTTTTTTTTCCCCAGCAGGGAGGGTTATAGTCTGGGTGACTGTTGGTGTGTTCAAGTCCTCCTGGAAAGTTCATTTTTATGAGTTGGGAAGTCTTAATTACAACATCAAGTGCATTTAAGTCACTTAAATTCAGCAAAAAACTAAAAAACAAAAACTCTCTTTTAACTCTCTAGCTGTGACTTTTAACTTGAAGGTGTTTTACTTGCTGCTTACAATGGTAAAGCAGCAAGTAAAACACTCTTTTATTAATGTAGGTTCTGTAATCTGAAACCTAATATATAAATACGTATTGTATATAATACCGAATTGCAGTTGTAGAATACAATGGTATTTTTAACTCAGAAAACTCTAGGATTAAAGAAATTTCAAAGTTTCCCTACTCAAAATTATTGTTCAACTCGTAAAAACAATCTATCCAACATGACTTGAACACACTATTTAGCTTAGAATTGCTAAGCTTTGCAAAAACAAAGCCTACTGTATGTGTACATTCAGATAAGGTAAAGTCCTAGCCCTACCAAAATTTCTTAGAAATGCACATTTACCGTAACAAAAATCTTTTAAGATCATCCTTATCTGTGTACATAAAAGTTATGAGCCTTCCAAATCCAAAATTATGACTACAAAGGATTTACGCTGTAACTCAACTCAACAAAATGCATAGATACCACGTTAGCAACATGGTAAAATACTCATATGCTGTGTCTGTTTAAACTCCCAAACTCTTGCACAAATGACATCATAACGGAGGTGGGGAGTGATATCAGTGCTCTGTGTGTGCAGTGAAAAAGAGCAAAAGAGACAGAAAAGAAAGGAGGAGAGGGGTTGGGGAGGAAAATGTAGGCTTAAGGAGCCATTTGGGACATTTTTTGCAGTCCAGCCAGAGAATGAGGCAGCAGAGAATGGCTTTCATTTCTGTTGTGTTCAGTTAAAGGGGTTCACAGATAGAAATCAGTGTTTGTTTGTTGTTTAAAGATGTTTAAAAAAAAAAAAACCCTGTGAAATGCTGGACTGCCGTCGAGACATTATTCACCTTTCATTAAGATTAGCAATTGTGCCAGAGGCTGAGAAAGAAAGAAGTTTGGACTCTACAAACGACTGCTCACATGCGTCATTGCTTTAGAATCCAAGCAAAACGCTGAACGAATCCTCCAAAAGCAGCTCCGTAGTGCTTTTTCGGATCAAAACCCACATCGCTCACACTGAACTATGATTTATGGGATTACGATAACAACGCGGCCCAAATCCACTTTACCAGTAACCCTGATTAGAGCTGTCGCATTAGGGGGTTTTAGCCAAAAATCACATACAGCAAGTAAAGCGAGACTAAGACTCTCAGCAACAGATTATTACGCCAATATCTAACCACGTTCCTGATGCGAAGTGTTGTAATGATCACAGATGACTTCACAACCATAAACAGACCACAAGCGGCCCTAAAACAAGAAGAAAATTGAAAATGAGTTTTACGCAATGACTTCAGAGTATCCAGAGCAAATATAAGGAAAATACTGAATATAAAAAAAAATTGGAAAAAACTTTACATATGTTGTGGAGGAAATGGAGGTATATAGAGTCTAAACTGCTGACATTTTACATTGCTTTTTATTAATAACATTAGTATGTTTTAAAATGTGACTTATTAAAAGTGTAAATAAAATAAAAAATAGCTGCAAGCAGCGATTACCAGAGTTCAAGTGTTTTTAGGCATTTAAGAGCATGTGATAAAAGACATTACATATTATTTATCTATATTTAAGATTTTAACAATCTAACTCAATGATTAAAAAGCATTTTTGGCAAATCCAGGTAATTTTAATGTTTTTAACGTTTACGACTGTTATAGCGCCAGCTGTTGTCTGATCTCCTTAAAACTTTGCATGCATGTTTAGAATCACATGGGCTCCCCAGGTTTGGTGAAGTTTTGAGTTTTTCGTTTAGGCTTTAGGGTATATTTGCCCCTTTTCTAAATTTTAACATTTTTCTTGATAATTATTGACCTAGAGAATCCAGAGAATTGAACTGCAGTGGTTTTTCCCAAAACCTAGGACTACTGCAAAAGTAGTTTTTTTTTTTTTTTTTTTTTACATTTTCTCAGCCTTTTAATAAACAGTTTGATTGACAGCAGTGGTTCTAGAGGCAAAGTTGTTTGGAATGAGGAGGTCTTTCATATGGTAGGAATTGAGCACATGTGTGTAAAAAAAAAAAAAGCGCAATACGCAATAGTTCACACTGTTGAAAAATTCTATATCACCCCCCAGTGGCCAATTTCTTTAAGACCTTTTCTTACAGACCTTTAAGGCCATGAGTCAAACAGACCCACTCAGTTTCGTTCTGATCAATCTTCGTTAACCTTGTCTAATAGGTGCTTAAAATTCATTGGCCTATGGCAGCCATGTTTTTTTTAAATCAATAAGGAGGCAAATTTGGACTAAGAGCGTGCGTACAGATTTTCATGTTGATAGGACCAGCGGTTGTGTAGTTATGGCTGTTTTTATGTTTTTTCCCTTCTTATAGTGCCACTAAGTAGCCAACCTCTACAATTTTTTTCAAGTGACCTCAGATTCAGCTCTTACATACATGTTATGAGTTTGGCAAAGATATTTAATTCCGTTGAAAAGTAAAGGCGTTTTAGTAAAGGTAGCCCTGCCCCTTTCAAACGTTTTGGCATCCCTTTGGGTTGTAGAGTCAAGTTTTTTTTGATAATTATTGATATTCACTCTCTAGAGAATCTTCCTGCACTGGTTTGGTTCTGATCAGGTGAAAAACCTAGGACTAGTATGCAAAGGAAGATTTAAAAAAAAAAAAAAAATGCAAAATACACACAAATATTACCAGGGTGACGAACAAATCCCATAAGACACTGGAGTCTGTAACTGACGGTTTAGGTGTTATGAGCAATTTTGTACGTCAGGCCAATATGGGGTGAGCCTTGGTGATGTTGTAGATAGTGTGAGTACTACCATCCCTCCAAGATTCAAGTCTCTACAATTTACAGTTTGGTCTGCCCGATCAGTTTTACATTGAGATTGCTGATTCTTGGGCACTTTAACAATTACTATAGGGTTTCAGCACTATGCACTTAAAACCCAAATAAGGTGTGCTATTAAGTGATCACACTTATTATTTTGGCTTTGTAGACTATAAAACAGGTTTTAAAATAATCATATCTCCTCCAGTCATCATTTGTATGCTAACCATGTACATCACAAATAATCTTTTCATACTTCGTAGTAAGAATGGGGCTACTTTGAATAGGACTTGCACACACGCTGTTCTGTTTCCCAGCATTCCCTGCCTCTGTCCTCAAACGACCCTGACTTGCAACATCATTGTAACAAGAGTCCAAGAATCAGAATGACTGATCAAGCAGACAAGAACCTCCTCTGTCTTCCCCAAAGCACAACAAACCCCAAAACAGCACTTCAAATTAAGCTATCGACTCCTAAGCAGAGACTCAAAAACAAAATCTTAAGTCAACTGTCTTCATTTATATTTTATGCCACTAAAGCCTTACAAACGTAAATAGTAAATCTACAGGGCTTCGGTTGCGTTTCCCAGACGTCAGAAATCACTCAGGAAGTGTAATCCAACCATTTAAAACATCGTTTTTGAGGGCTCTCCCCACAGTCCCGTAAAGCATGCTAATGTTTAGAGTCAGGGACGCGCCATCATCGCTCTCTCTCAGCGGGCGAAGGAACGGGAAGAACTGCAGCGATGTTAAATTAATCACAAGAGCTCAGAACGACTGTGACAGAGAGGGGAGGCTGTAAAGTGCCGGTTTTGGGTTTGTGGTCATTACAACCGTCAGCGTTTCCCACTCCAGGACTGTAAAACGTCTCGCCAGGTCGTCGTGACTGCATCCATGTCATTTACTCAGAAGAAGGCACAAACGCCAATTGACCAGCCATCTACACAAGTACAAATAGGTGTATATGATTCTCTTCTTTCAGACGAATACAATCAGAGTTATTTTAAAAAAATGTCCTGGCTCTTTTAAGCTTTATAATGGCAGTGAATGGGGGTTGAGATTTTGAAGCCCAAAAAAGTCAGTCCATCCATCATAAAGCACTCCACACAGTCAAAATCTCAACAATCATTCACTGCCATTATAAAGCTTGAAAGAGCCAGGGCATTTTTCAATATAACTCTGATTGTATTCGTCTGAAAGAAGAAAGTCATATACACCTAGAAAGGCTTGAGGGTGAGTAAATCATGGGGTAATTTTCCAAAAGCATCTCCAGACTCAACTGAAGGTCGCACCCCGAGTGCACATCTCGCTGCGCATTGAATGAAAAGGCGTTATGAGTCAAGGTTCAACTGAAGGACTCGCTGTGGGAATGAGCTTTATATAGACTTACCTGCTGGGAACCCACGACCACACCGTCTGTTAACGCTCACGCTGCTGAATCACCTGAAATAAACAAACATAAACACACAACCATCATGCAAGTGATAAACACTGCCAAACAGCTGGAAGTAAGAAAGCAAACATCAGCTACCAGTAGATTTTGCTCAGATGGTGGAGGTTTATCAAAGCCCTCCAAATAACTAGGTGCACTTCCTCCCTGATCTGATGTACTTTGTTATCTCTTCAAACCGTTGGAATGCACACGAAAGCCAAAAGATTAAAAAAGGTAGACAGTCAACCCCCTCAGTCAAAAAATGGAAGGCCAGACAAATATCTGAAAAATTCTAACTCCTTAAGATAAACCTCGAGGAATCATGCTAAACATGCTTAGCGCTCTTCTTCTACATGCCACGTCTCAACATGTCAACAAAGTTTCATTAAAAGGGACAATAACCGCATTCTAGAACCAAGTTCACATTTTTTTTGTTCTTGTAGTTTTTTGTTTCATGTATATTTTGCAAGGTAATCACTCAACAATCACTAACCAATTAGCCTGATAACTTAAAGGATTAGCACACTTCCAGAAAAAAAAATTCCTGATAAAAAAAAAAAAAAAAATTTTCTCCATATAGTGGACTCCAATGGGGATCAACAGGTTGAAGGTCCAAATGGAAGTTCAAAGGTTTCTACACGATCCCAGCTGAAGAGGGTCTTATCTTACGAAACGATCAATAATTAAAAAAAAAAAAAAAACAATTATATACTTTCTAACCCATTGATCCCTACTGAAGTCCACTATATGGAAAAAAAATCCTGGAATTTTTTCCTCAAACACCTAATGTCTTTTCGACTGAAGAAAGAAAGACATTAACATCTTGGACATGGGTAAGAGTAAATTATCAGGAATTTTTTATTCTGGAAAGCGAAATAATCCTTTAAGGTACCACCTTAGCACACAACTAACTTAAGGCCTGTTTACATCAAGAACAGTAAGTGTAGATCTGTATTTTGTTGTCTTTAAATTCAAAGAAATTTCTTCAAATTCTCAATCCCTTTAAAGTCAGAGAGATTCTGACTGGCTGTCAGACTTTTAATCATTCATCAGCTGGAAAAAAAAAATGTTCGGAAAGTGATTTCAACAACATTCTTGCTGTTTGTCGTAATTGTTAGTTGTGGTGTGGACTTCAATCAAAATTTGTTGTCCAAAAAATCCACTATTGTGTGGTGTCACTGAAATCGAAATGTGTTTCTGACTCTTGATTGGCTGCCTCTGACGTGATACCCGGTATAGCCAATGAGAACGAGCAAGCATCATCTACTGAATGTTGCGTGGTTCTATAGCTGAAACGTGGCAGCCACAAAAATAGCGTACTGAGATAGAACACCAACAATTTTTTTATATTTTGTTTTTTTTAATACTGTGAAACTAAACAAACGTCAGGACAGCCAGATGACAAAGTCAAGTTTTTCTTAGTTTTTCTTCTCTAGTCATGTTTGATCTTGTGAGTCTCCATGAGATCTCATGTCACTGTGTAATCGTTCCTACAATCAACACGTTCAGAGGATTATAAGGCTAAAAATCTGTTGAAACTGTCTTCATGTCTGTGGTCTCCCATGGTTTTAAAATCCCCTAAGATTTGAAAATCGTCTAGTGTGTGGCCAGCCTTAAGTAATGGTTACCTTAACATACAAAATCAACAGGTGGACCAAAATGTTTACAAAAATGCCACTTTACTGAGAAAAGCAACATAGTCATTTGGCTATGGTAATTGATATGACTGGATTTCATTTCGGTTGGAATTCATACCATTGAGAATATTTACCTACACAGATTTTGCAACAATTTCAAGTTGGTCAAGTGAATTCGTCATATTTACCACAAGAACTCGGCTTGGTTTGAAAGTACTTCTGTGTGAGCTAAATCAACACAGTACTGAAACTGGAGTTTCTTTAGCTGCAAAATTTGCCAAAAAAAAATTTTACTTTTGTGCTCAGTGCTTCTTGTCTACAGCCATACGACACCAAAATGTTGGTTACATCTTTGTTGGACAAAGTAGGTGCGACAACTTTATTTTTTTTCCACACAGACTGAACTTCAGGATCAACACCAGAGAATAAATGAGAGACATTATATTATATACCCCTTTTCATACCGAGAGACAGTAAGAGCTCAACAGACCTCCATCAAAGAGCTCAGCTGAGGGGAAAAACCCACCAAATTGACCCTGTCTAGAGCCCTCGGGGAGTTCCGCAGCATGTGATAACCATCTTTATCGTCTGTACCAACACATCTGTCTAAACACAGCTAGGTCAACCACACAGTGGGTAGTAAATGCAGCGAGTCTGTACGTTATTTCACTCGGTATGTCTGATTATGACAAACTCTATAAAAATAAAGGATCCAAATGGGAACCATAGAAGATTTGGGGTTTGCCAAGAACATCTCAGCAAACGTTTCTTAACAGAACCTGGTAATCTTGATATTCTGAAGAAAGTTTTTTCACTATAAAAGAACCTTGGGGTAACGGAGGGATTCACTCTCAAAAATAAAGGTTTCTACTGGGTTTTTTTTTCCCACAACCATTCCATAGAACAAGGATCCTCAAATCTGGACCTTGGGATCCACTTTCCTGCAGAGTTTAGCTCTAACCCTAATCAAACACACCTGAGCATGCTAATCATTGCCTTCACAATCATTAGAAAATCACAGGCAGTTGTGTTTTAGCAGGGTTTGTGATAAACTCTGCAGGTCATTGGACCTCCAGGGCAAGATTTGAGCAACCCTGCCATAGAAGAACCGTTTTTTGTTTTGAAAAGATCTAACCCCAACCCTAAATTTAAAACCATTTGAACATTTTAAAGAACCTTTTTCCACTCTAAAGAACCTTGTGTGCATTGGAAAGATTCCATGGATTTTCATGGTCCTTCATTGAGGAGTTAAACAGTTAGAGACCAACTGAATCTAGTCTTGCGTAGCCAGACCTTCAGACTGACGGCTGAAGGTCTGGAATCTTTGGCCGCTTTGAATGGCCAAGGCCCGCCCATTGGGCCATATGACTGACAGGTAAAACAACCAATCGCGTTTCGCTTTGTTCCGCGTCATGTTTACGGGCGTGGAAATGTTGCCACAATAACAGACCGATGTGTGAAACTCTCGGACATATTTTAAAGATTCTATGCCGTGAACTTGACATTTTTCACTTTCTTTTCAAACTCTAGCCTTTAGTTGATCCTAACAGGCGCTCGTCGTCACAGTTGTAAACACGACGACTTTCTCATTTGTGAGGGAGCTGGGCGCCAGGGCATTTTTGTTTCCAGACGGAACGTTAAAGAACGCGACACACGTCTCCCGGAAATCCCGTATAATCTAACCAATCCTGTGACGACTTCGAAACTCCTGAAGTGTTTCCAGATAAGTGTGCCATATGCATCAGATGTTTAGCCAACATTCCGTGGGAGTGACGTCTGAGGCTGAGACTAAACTGAATCTAACATTCAAGATTGCAGAAGAACCATAGAACCATAGAAGAACCTTTTTTTTTTTGTTCAGAAAAGAACTAACTCTAACCTTAACCCAATATTTAAAACCATTTTAAAAATTTAAAGAACCTTTTTTTCACTCTAAAGAACATTGTGTGCATTGGAAAGATTCCATGGATTTTCATGGTTCTTCATTGAGGAGTTAAACAGTTAGAGACCAACTGGAACTAACATTCAAGATTTCAGAAGAACCATAGAAGAAACATTTTTTGTTCCGAAAAGAACTAACTCTAACCCTAACCCAATATTTAAACCCATTAAAAAAAAAGAAGAACCACCTTTTTTCACTCTAAAGAACCTTGTGTGCATTAGAAAGATTTCATTGATCTTCACATGGAGCAGCTACACAGTTAGAAACCAAAACAATCTGACATTCAAGATTTCAAAAGAACCATAGAAAAAACATTTTTTGTTCTGAAAAGAATCCTAAGCCTATATTTAAAACCATTTAAAAAAATGTAAAGAAGCTTTTTCCAGTCTAAAGAACCTTACGTACATTTGAAAGATTCCATGGATGTGCAAGGTTCTTTATCGAACGTTTACAGAGTTAGAAACCAATTAAATCTGAAATTCAATGTTCACTAAATGCAAAAAATTGTTTAATCCTGTTACGCTTCACACAGATAATTCGGTCACGCTCCACTTACAGTGCTGATGGGGTTCAGGGTCACTTAGATAACATCAGCACTTACATAATTGTGTCTGGCCTGTGTTGTCCTACAGACAGCTGGTGGCCCCTGAGGCGAGGTGATTCCTGTTTTGCCACTTATGCAAGCATGCTAGCCACATTTCCATTGCAAACGAAACAATTAGCTTCTGTTTGCACACTTCCAAACCATTTTTTTGGCTGAGGAACCCATTAAATTTTTAGTTTTTTTTTTACTGCAGCAATCTCTCAGTTATATAAAAAAAAAAGAGTGCTATTTGTGGGAAACGGGACGCTTACGCAACACTTGGTTGTTAGTATGATTCTGTCAGACGGCTCTGAAATTCACAGACTGTCGTTGCAGTGTTGGTCTCTTTTCATCACTTGGGTAGCCCAAACCAACATTACTCTAGTCTCAACCTCAGACGGCACACCCACTGTCCATTCGCTGGCGGCTTGCCTACAGAAATGGCTGAAATCACCGGTTTCAATCTGAGTGGCTGATTAGGGTTCATCACAATTCTGAAGAACATTACTGTGTTACTCTGAGCAATGCATGAGGTGTTCATGTAAAACTGCCAGTCTGTGGTTGTCAGACATGGTCTGAAGCCAACAGAGTGATCAAAAGGCTGAGAGGAAGTCCACTTTGAACGGCTGACAAAGTATATTTGACAGACTAACGGGCAGATGAGTGTTCAGTAAACCATCTCAATATGTAAGCATCGCTCTGTGCCAGAACAGATGGTGCTCGGGAATCCCTTCAAAAAGTGATAAAACCCCCTCAGGACCACTGCACTGGACTAACAAGCCTTAAGAATATGAATACATTCATGCCAGTGTTTTGTAAGGGTATTTTACTTAGCAGCCGATGTGATCTTCTCTTTCCCAAACTTACCTAATATGACATAATGGATCCTAATTACAGTCTGAATCACTTTAGTATAAACAGAAAAGGAGTGACATATACTTTCTAGACCAATAACAGCAAATTTTCCTGCTACTAGGAGTTTCAAGTATTTGGGCAGGAGGTATAACCAAAATCGTACATCAAAGAAGTAAATACCATATATCCGTATGAAGTAAATACCTTGCAAATAAAAGGTATTTCATGCAGCTCATTCCACATCATGATATGAATTATAAGTAACAAATAACCTGGATCCATCATTTCCAAAAGTATATCAACCTGTATAATATTGTAAAAAAAAAAAAAAATAAATTACTTAATTTGAATGAAAAACACATAAAATTCTAGTAAATACTTTGTATTAAGCTGACTGTGTAAATTACCTTTCCATATAAAGTACAGTACGAAAAAAATGATACAAATTCAACATTTTACAGTAAAATTATATAGGTTTTGGAAACAAAAAGTATGGATTTCCATGTCATTTTTAGATAAAATCATTATAAAATTGATATGCTCATATTTTTACATTATAAACAATGTTAAAATTGTTTGAGAAATACCTTATTTATGATTTATAAACATGAAAAAGACCTTATTTATGATTAAATACATTCTCAGAAGTTCCTGCATGCTTCAGTTTGAATATATTTGATCAAATGTGTTTTGTTTTATGTTGTTTAGTTAATGATTGCCAGTTTTAGTGTTGATGTTTTTTATGTGAACTTTGATCATGTGGACTGTAAAAAATGTTTGTATTTTTATGTATTTATTATTTTATGTGATATCTTTACTGTATTATTATGCTGACAAGTATATTTTAAGGCACAAAGCAAATTTTAGTAGTTCAGATATGTTGATATGATAACATTATACTTTGAGTTCGACCGATATGAAGTAGACCGATAACCAATATTTTGAACCGATATTATGTCTGGCGTATAAATGAAAATTAACGTCAAAATCAAGAATAACAAGGGCTCTGACAAAAACTCTTTAAATGCTTTTAAGTAATTTTAATTGGCAAATCGGTTTAGAAAATGAATGGTACTGATGACCATCAAAATTCATAATGTTGGTACAGATCGGTCGACTACTAATTATACTACAGACTTACAGAACTATAAAACAAGCACATAAATGCTCCCAGTAATGCCTGACACATCCAGTTTTTACTGTAAACTGAACAGGATTTTTAAATAAGGAAAACTAAATTTTATAAAACAAGAAATAAGTATTTCTTCAAAACAAATTTATCATTTAATGTATGGTTATAGGAATCCTATAATAGTATAAACATTGTCACAATATTTTTTTTATTACAGTTTTTGTGATTTACTACTTGTATTATTATGCTCACACGTATATTTTAAGGCACAAAGCAGATTTTAGTAGTACATGTTGGTATAATAACATGTGTTTTTCAGTAGACCAATAACCGATATTTTGAACCGATATATATATATATATATATATATATATATATATATGTCTGATGTTAAAATGAAAATTAATGTTAAAATTAAGAATAACAAGGGCTCTTAAAGTTTTGAAAATGACCGATACCAATAAGAATAAAAATTTGTAATATCGGTGCAGATAAACATAGACCCCTAATTATACCATAGACTTACAGAACTATAAAACAAGCACCTAGATGCTTCCAGTAATGTCTGACACATTCAGTTTTTACCATAAACTGAACAGGATTTTTAAATAAGGAAAACTATAAATTTTAAGTTGTCAAATATACAGGCCTCCTGTAATACTATAAACATTGTCACAGTATTTTTTTTTTTATTACAGTGTGTTTTTTGTGATTTATTACCTGTATTACTATGCTGAGAAGTATACTTAAGGCACAAAGCAAATTTTAGTAATTTAAATAAGTTGGTATAATAACTTTATACTTAAGGGTCAAACAATATGTGTTTTTCAGTAGACTGATAAAATTAATGTAAAATTAAGAATAACAAGCACTCTGACAAAAACTTTAAACTCTAATTTTATCAGCAAATCGGTTTTGAAAATTAACGAAGCCAATAATCATAAAAATGCTTAATAACAGTACCGATAATTGGTGGACCCCTATGCAATAGACTTACAGAACTATAAAATAATGCCCGCCCCTTCAGTTTTACCATAAAGTTTTTAAGCCAGGAAAACTATAAATTACATAAAACAAGACATAAATATTGATTGGTTTACGTTAGCTAGTGTGCGTTGATTGCTGACAGTGCTTGGTAAACAGGGTTTAATGGTCCACTGCTGGCATAATGAAACGGTGCAATGCACCAAAAAGGAAAACCTGCTTTTAACCCGCCTGACAGTTATCTGATGTAGTGACTCAGAATCCCCTGGGAAAGAGTAGCTCAATGGTGACGAGAAACTCTGTGTGTAGTGACCGTAGCCAAAGCACAGACGCATTCAAACACTCAGTGGAGCCGAAGATACGAGGTCATTGCTATCACACAGCCGGAGCAGATGGGCTGGAGACCTTTCGCTCCAATGAAAGGATAAGATTTTTAAACAAACAGCATGTGGTTTATGTAAAACAGCCCGTCACTGTATCAAAAGGGTGTTTCCTAACTTTTAATACAGCCTAAGTAACTGATTTATCTTGTAAATTTATTAAGTTCTAATGAAATACAGACGCATTTCAGAGAAACAAATGGGTGCCACCACTAAAAAAGCTGAAATTATGTTAGATCTGCTCATCAAAAAAATGTCAACAGCTGTAAATATTATTTATAAATGTCTACTTTTGTGTTGTGGGTTTTAAACAACCTAAGGGTGAGTAAACAATAAAAAAAAAATTTTTCAACTATCTCTTAAAAAAGTTATGTTTACATGCTGGTATGAATCACCAAATCGCTAATCTCATCAGAGATCTGCAGTCACACCCTCATGTAACATGATTTGTATCTTACGGACATGACTGTGGAGATGGGAGGGTTTCGGTTCATCTCGCACTGAAAAAGCAACTGATCTGATACACATAGATGTCTTTTGAGGCGTGAGGACTGCACACACCCAAACACACAGATGGATGGGAGGGGGAAACAACTGTGACCTTTTCATGCACTGTCAAGCTCATTTCTTCCTTACTGTCAATCTTTTGTTTTTGTATGCAAATGAGGACAAAATATGCCAAAAGTTGAACCACTCATGTGAATCCCAAACTTTTTTCCTTTACCACACAACCTTTCCTCTCAAAGCCCTCTGAAGTCCTTACAATAAAGACAAGCTCTCTTTAATCTAATTATGCTAGTTCATGTGAGATGTGGCAATTGCCAAGGGGAATAAAGATGTTGAGTTACTTCCTGATATGGTTGGAAAATACAATCAAATATCTGCTTGAAAAATTTAAATAGTTAAAATATTGCATTTTCTTCTTGAATCGATTTACTTTCACAAAGCAGCATTGCAAAGAGCACAAGAATGTGCTCATTGGTCAGAGTGTACCCGTTTATGTTCCAGGATTCCTCTCATAGCGTCATCCAACTAGGATGGATTGACACATCAACTCTGCAAGCCTTTGTGGCTTTATTCTGTACAAGATCACTACACACACAATATATCTAAGCCTTCATCTGTGCTCTAACTTACGCATTTCCTATTATGAATTATGATACAGCTTTGTTCGTTATTCCACTGGGTCAGATTGCATTCTTACCACAACTAAACTGCTCCAGAGGTTGTTTTTGGGCTGAGACCACCTCATTCAGGCAATCTCAAACTATTTTTTTTGGTGGAAACCCAAGTGTGATTGCTGTGTTCATATACGCCTAAATCAGAGGTGCCCAAATTCAGTCCTGGAGGGCTAGTGTCCTAGAGTTTAGTTCCAACCCAAATTAGATATACCTAAACCAGCTAATCAAGCTCTTACTAGGCATAATAGAAACTTTCCAGCAGGTGTGCTGAGGCAAGTTGGAGCTAAACTCTGCAGGACACTGTCCGTCCAAGACCAAGTTTGGGTATCCCTGGCCTAAACCATAGATCGAGGATCTCCAACCCTGCTCCTGGAGAGCTGCCATCCTAAAGATTTCAGTTCCAACCCTGTTCCAGCATACCTGACTTTAATTAGCTGGTTCAGGTGTGTTTGATTGGGGTTGGAGCTGAAATCTCCAGGACAGTAGCTCTCCAGGAGCAGGGTTGGAGACCTTCAACCCTGCAAATAGGGACACATTGTCCTGCGGAGTTTAGATACAACCCTAATCAAACCCCTGAACCAGGTAATCAAGGTCTTCAGGATGACCTGAACGAGCTAGGTGTGCTGAAGCAAGTTGGAAATACAATTTGCAGGACAGTGGAACACCAAGAGCAGGGCTAAAGACTTAGGGCAGGGGTGCCCAAACTCGGCCCTGGAGGGCCAATTTCCTGCAGAGTTTGGCTCCAACTTACCTCAACGAACCTGCCTGGAAGTTTCTAGTATGCCTAGTAAGAGCTAAATTAGCTGGTTCAGGTTTGTCTAATTGGGGTTGGAGCTAAACTCTGCAAGACACCGGCCTTCCACGACCAAGTCTGAGCACCCCTGACCTAGGGCCTAAAACCAGGTGTGTACAATCCTGCTCCTGGAGAGCTACCATTTTGCAGAATTCTGCTCCAACTCCAATCAAACACATCTTCAGGGTTACTTGATAATTATAAGCAGGTGTTCTGGAGCAGGGTTGGAACTGAACTCTGCAGGATGGTAGCTCTCCAGGAACAGGTTTGGAGATTCCTGGCCTAAATGAAACTAAATAAGCAAGAAAATGTGGCATGTTCTGAAACAAACATTCCAAGCAAGCCAGGCTCAGTTACGTAAAGGCTAATTTGCAGGTGAGGTGGGAGAAGGGAATGTTGAAGTTCAAATCACCTATTTCTGACCCAAACCATTCTGTAAGTCATACTGCATTCCAGATAACTTGGAAAATAACATTTTAAATGTTATAAAATATAATTTATAAAATTTTAGTAGTCTTGGGAATTACGTTAAATGTCTTGGGAATTATGTCAAATCTCAATGCAGATCAATCTGCTCAAGCTTTACAACAGGAAAGTCCAACTTGTAGTACTATTCCCAAAAGGTGGTTGGAGAATTCAAAGTTGCTAGCTCGGTGTCCAATCCTGCTCCTGAATTAGTTTAGTTCCAAACTAAGTTCCAAGGTCTTCAAGATTTCTCGAAAATTCCAGGCCTGAATGTAGGGACAAGCTGGAGCTGAACTCTGCAGGATGTTGTTCTCCAGGACCAGGACTGAACAATCTAGTCCTAGCTGAAGTGCAACTGTAGTTCCAAAACAGCTGGATGGAATACGGCAGAATGGAACACATTGCTATGGTCTCAAAGTGTGTTAACCAACTTTAATAGTCTTAAAAATGGGGATGATTAAAAAGCTATATAAGATTTAGCATACTGGTCAAAGTTGTCCTAAAATGTCCACAAACATAGTCATGGAACTTTTACAATCAAATACCTTCCTCTTTTTGTTTTTCAGAAGTTTTTTTTTTTTTCATCCATATTCCTAGCAGCATACCACAACACCCCTCAGATTCAGAGGCAGATGTGATCTTGCTTGTCAACTTGTTGTGAAATGTCACTCTTGGCTGGTGATTCACAAGCTCCATGCATGTAATACTTCAGAAAACATCCAAATACTACAACTCTGACTCTCCCGGACTGTTCCATTGGGCAAAACAATTATTATTTTAAATTGTTCTTGTCAATCCAGCAAGGTTGGTGTGACACAGGCCATGGACCAGATCCATCCGGTGCACTGCCGTCATCATGGAGACCCATCTTGTGACATCACAGGGTCACTAGTTTCCCCTTCTTCTTTCTTCAAAGCCTGTTGTGTCAGCTTTGTAACCCACGAGACCATCTGTCAAAAAGAAAAAGAGCACTTCCTGTCCACTTAATCTAGAATAGGAAGAGGAAACCGAATGCTTTCCTGTCCTTGCAGTGGATTGCATCCCTGTCAATTGAACACACAATCACAACATAAACACAAAACAAGCGCATAGGTTTACAGCACTGTTAGGAAGCTACTAGCTAAAAGTAGAACCACTGCTAACTTAATTGCATATTCCAGTAGCGTGACAATAGTTCAGCTGTTTCCACAATATAACAGCTATATAATAGTTGCTTTAATCCGTTTTCCATGAAGTAGTGGTGTGCAATAACAAAACGCTAAACTGCTAGCCTTTTTAAAATGTCTTCTTATACTCATCTAAACATTTGGAAATTTGATTAATTTTAAAGCACTAAATTATTTTATTTTATAGCTTGACTGTACAATTAGGAGCAGCTAGCAGTTAGCTTTTAGCAACAGTTAACTTGTATCAACAGTTCCACAGTTGCTTCCCCATCCCTGATATCTGTTTTTTACGGCTGCACATCCTTAGTGGAAACTATGATATGAGTTTGAAGCAGTGCTCTGATAAGCCTGAGACCTGCAGGGCTCAGTTATCTCACAGCAAACTGTGTGCGCCTCACCAGCAGGAAAATGCGGTGACGTGAAAGCTAGTACTGCATATGCAAAGATTTGTTTTGCTATACATTCTGAGGTAAAAAGTTTCAAAACATCCACACAAATACAGCTAAGTTTCTCCAGTTAAACCCCAACTAACAGGAAAAGCACAAATTAGCCATAAAATGTATTTTAAAACATTTTTAAAAGGTTTCTGTAACAGCTAGCAACTATAATTAGCCTCTTCTCAAAGCACTATGAAAGTTGCTAATTTGTGTTCTATATTTCACTAAAAACATTTCACATTTTCTAAAGCCACAGTAAAGAACATTCTAAAATTTAAGTTGTTACTCACTGAAAACATCTTCAAAAACACATGCTTTAAACTTAAAATGCAACAGTACTGTCTCAAATGCAACCACAAGGCTTTGAAATGAACACTGGATTTTAAGCCAAGCCTCCAAAAAGCTTCATTTTTCACAAGTTCTTAAGTGCGGGAGTCAAAACGGTTTAAGTACTTAAGACAAACAACAGTAGGAGACTCTTCACACAATGATATCAGCTTTACTCAGGGAGGGGGTCAGTGTGTGCTTGCTGTCAAAATACCAATGCTAAACTAGCAACGCGACCCATGACAGGGTTTGATTGATGTTGGTAGGTTCAAGAACTGAGAGCGTCACACAGAGATTGTGGCTCGACACCAAAAGCCTTTGGGGTTTGTTGGCCAGCAACAACGGTCTTGAGTGAGTAGTTTTTTTGGTGATTTTTTTTCTAAGGTGATAACGCATTACAAACTTGATGCTGGTGTTCCATTTTACACAAGACTACGACTGCAAAAACAGCAGGTAAGACAGTGTAAAACGGCACGAGGAACATCTACTACCCTAAACGTCAAGAAAATACAATCTCAGGCAGACAGAACCTGCTGTGCCACGTACTTTCAGGGTCATTTTTTAAGAGTAAACCGCTGCCTCGTCCTTGACTAAATTGCCACATCCAGGAAGCGGCCTGTAAGTGGTAAAGAGCTGGTGGAAAGAGTGTACATTTAAACCTCAGTCATTATGCAAGAACGCTGCCCTCCATTTGCTCTTTAAATCTTTCAGTGTTATGTCCAGTTTAGCAACACTAAAGCAAAATTAGGACAGCATAACACAAGTGTTAACCGCAAAAGAAGAGTGGGCCCTGCCCTGTAAACAGTGCTACAAGAACATCTGCAATATCCTTCTCCATTAGCTTTAGACTAGCCTCACCCACAGTCAATCTTATGGGTCAATAACACAATGCTCAATTTTTGTCATTTTAGTCTATCAACATATTAAAAATAACCTATTATACACATGTTTTTAAGTTCTGAATTAAAATCACAGTTACAAATTAGTAGATAGGCACACTCTTGGCCCAAAAACAACATGAAAAATGAAAAAAAAATAAAATAAATCAATGTCATGTGCTATGACCAATAAACAGACAAACAAGGTCAATAAGTCTCTTAAATATCAGATCATTTTAATTTTAAACAAGGCAATATTAGTTCAGTTTTTAAAATGTCATGTGCTACAACTTAAATGCATTTATGATCATTTTTTTATGTACAGTCACATGTATGAAAAGGAGTGTAAGGAAGTATAAGGAAAGTTTTCACATTTTTCTTAATAGTTGCACCACATGACATATTTAGAGAAATGTAGCTGAAAAATATGTAGAAAATACTGATTAAGATCTCTACACTGACACAAATATTATCCAGAACATGATGAAAATGGTTTTATTTTATTTGTTTGCACCACATGACATTTTTAAAGAAATGTTGATGGGTTGATGAAGCTGGATTAAACTGCTTAGCACAAACTGATTGGTTCATGTTGCATACACAGCCAATGAGCTTGATGCTTTACATTTATATGGCTGGTTAGCATTCACTAAAGCATTTCGCAGTGAGCTTTTAGAGTTCTGAAACCCTCTGAAACCCTCCACTTCCCCAGCTCCACCTGTATAGATCTAAAACAACAGCAATAACAACAGCAGCAGCATAGCAGATCTGTTTTGCCAAGACCATATACATTAACATTGTCAAATCCATTACCATGTTAAAATCTTCAGAGAGTTGCCTTAATAGAAATGTTATTATTTTTTATTGTAAAATGTATACAACTGTCAAAACCAACATTAATTCAAAGAGTACATTTTTATTAAGTAGGCACGTGTGTGTGATTTTTAACAGATTTGTTTCACAAGTCTACCTCAGGAAGACTAGACTTCGCCAGACAGAATATGTGAGAGACTGATGGACAGTGACACGACCATACATTTCTCCAGATCAGACACACAAACCTGCACCACCCACTGCTACGTGACCGCAGGTCAAACTCTGCTGTTACTCTACTGTTATCTTTATCCCTTACGACAGGATGCAATGAGCTGGATAAAAATAGCAATGCTTCTTCTCCATGAACTTGGACACACTGCCTGGATCTTAAAGACTGTGGTCAAACAGCAGTGCATTTGTTTGTTGAGTTTGCATTGCGTGCAGATCGTTTATGTCATTTTACGCCAACCCAAAGCTGGTTGTGTTTATCAGATATCTGAACAGGGCAGCTAGTGTCCGTGAGGAACGTGATCCCTGATGTACACTGTGAAGCTCCAGTAATAGAAGGGAATTCCATGTATTTGGAACAAGCTTGGATGTCCATCCATAATTTGGCAGTACCATCAACTTCAGAAGGCTTTAGCGCTCTTATTACAGCACACAGTAGTAAACTCGATCCTATGGGTCATTAACAGATCCCTAAATACCTACTGTAACATACACAATCATTACCAGAGTGAAGAGAATAAACTTGTGAACCTCCATTCCTAGCTCAGATTCCCATCAACCACTTGGAATTTTAAAAGATCTCAAAGTAGATCTAGTATTCTTGGTTTAATCATTGGGATTTTGTGGACCTTAATCAAATATTAGATGTACTTGATGGGTCCGCAAACTCACAATGACTCTTCTAGATACATTTACATATTTAACCTTGCAAGAAGGTTATCCAGCTCATTGCACCTTTGCAAAAAGCATTGATTCCAAAAAGTGACCTTCAATTAATTGCGAGGTATTTTATTTTTAAACATGACACCCTACAGGAACATGTGTGAAGTCTTGTTTGGTTTGGTCATATGAACCCTTCAGATAAAGCACTAATGTATTGTTTGTGAAAATTAACCCTCACCAAATGCAAGTAAGAATTAAACTTGTTTTGAAACTAATTTGATTCAAATACTTGATACTCACAAGTCCCCACTTGCTGGTGTAATTTTGAAACCATCAGCTGTTGAAGCACTGAATAAATGTAAACAAAAAAAAAAAAAGCAAAAGTCTTTTTTTGTGGACCGAGTCACCAGAATGAATCAAAACCCCACTACTAACTGATAAAGCTCTAGGGTCATATTTGCCAAAAAATTATTAGGATTATCACTCCTGATTTTTAATTCAAAAGTAATTCACCAAGCATTTTAACCCTACAAGTAGCTCCTAACCCCAGGATGGCTTAGATGTCCTCCTTGTATATCCCTAAGAGTCACTCAAAAGTAAAATCCATGTCACCACCAAATAAACCATCCCTAGTAAGGGATAGGCCTAATTCACAGAAAAATTCTGTCAATAATTACTCACCCTCACATGGTTCCAAACCTGTAAGACCTTCTTTGGAACACAAATGAAGATATTTTTGATAAAACTGGAGAGCTTCTTGACCTTGCTTAGACATCAACAACATGAGTGTGAGTAAATCATTTTCTTGCAATTTCTCATTTTTGGGTGAACTAACCCCTTAATATCTCTGAAGAGTTTAGTGAATAGGTTTGAAGCTAAAACTCCCAGCTACGAACTAGCTCTAGTTAACTATGGAGGACTAACTAGCTAACTAGCTAAGGAGGACTCCTAGTGGCAAGATAAAACGCTTTATAAATAAGGCCCCTGGCCCAAAGACTTGAATCACGGAAGTTGACTCTACGGAACCAACTCTCAATTCCCAGCACTTCAGAATCAAAAACTCGATTCATTTTGGCATCGATTTCCCACCATATAAATCTTGCAACATCTATTTCCCTCAATGGAAAATTTGTAAGTTTTGCCTTAAGTTTTATCTTCAGAATGCCACTGACATACTAAACTGTTTATCACCAATACACAAGGGAAAAAATAAAAAATAAAAAAAAATGTAAAAAATATATATATAGTAAATATATTTAAATGGTCCTGGCAACAAAATGTTTTCAATTTTAAAAAAGCTCAAAATAAAGTAGTGTTATACTTTCTCAATTCACTCACTATTGGCAGTGGTGGCAAACAGTAAGTTTTAGACATCATGTGTGAATACAGAATTGATTCAGCACTTGACAACAGGAACTATGGGTAGGGTGTGTCCGCTTAGGCAGATGAGTCGTTATATTTAGGTTATTTTTTTTTCTTTTTACGCAATCAGTGCAATAGAGCACATTTCCTTTGTTGGCGGGATGCCACACAACGCCCTCAGAGTCACGGTCAGAGGGTCACACACATATACACATATGCACACACAAGCTTTGTAACAGCACACTGACAAATCAGTTTTTTTATGAAAATACAATATGCATAAGCACAAAGGAAAAACAATTGAAAGAAGTGCTGTTTTGCAACAAGTGACTATAAAAGTAACATACTAGTAACACTGATTCAGATTAGACATCCATGTACACACACATACACATACACACACAACATATACATGTGTATAACTTCAGGCTAGACCCGCACCTGAAGATGCGCTCTCTACATTCCTATGAAAGCTGAGCTGTTTTGGCTGGAGGGAGGGATGTACAGCTGCCAACACGTATATATCTTCATTAGCACACATGCGCTCGGCTTTGTGTGCTCAACCGTGAGAGAGGGCAAAAAAGTTGAAACAAAAACTCAAGCGCAAGAATTCCAAACGATTCAATGACAAATTGAGCCGAGACGAGGATTAGCTTGGCGATTCACACCTTCAATTACGTTGTCAAAAGACGCAAGGCTTTAGGGAGGATGTCTTTAGAAAAGAGTTCGAATAAACTCTGCACATTTTAATCTGACCCCAAACCGCACTGGGCTGTAAACCAACCTCACCCATGGGAGTTCAGGACCACTTCCTCTGAAACAGACTGTGATTTAAAATCTCAGGATTTGCTGAGGAGATCCGAAGTTTGGTGTGATTTAAATCTTACTGAGAATCGAAGTTCAAGGAATGTTAAATTAATCAAGAGTCTACGATCTATCAATTAAGAAAAGAGTGGTTGGATGCCTTTGTTTTCATGGCAGTGAGATGCACAAACGAGGAACGTTTAAATGTCAGACAAATGAACCCCCTAGGGATTTTATGGATACAAAGTGTTGCTTTTAAGCCACAACAAAGCCCCGGCGTCCATTGGAAGCTATGTACGGAGCTACACTCAGTCTCGACATGTTTATGTGTCTCTTTAAAAGGAAAAGTTCACAATCTGACTTCAGGATGTGGAAAAGGCCTTATGTTTGACAGGGTCAGGGTGACTTAATAGTTAAAATTAAAAGTTTTTTACATTTGATAAATATACTTCTACTACTTTTGATGCAATGCATAGGTTCCTGGTGCAATAACAGCATTTTACCCGGTGTTTTGAAGCAGAAAGCAAGATAGACGTGACAGGCACATCTGGGAGCGATTGTGCCGCTTTCAGCAGATGTGAAATGACAGTGATTGGTCCCATTAAACTCCTGACCTGGAACATTTTTACTAATGTGTTCCCAACACAGACACACGCCCCACGGGTCAAGCCTCACCCTAAACACCACCGAACAACATTATTACCCACACAAACCACATTTGAGTTGTTTGCACTAACAACTGTCAAACCACAGCTACATCCCTTCTGATACCACCAGCAAAGTCAAACAGTTACAAAACGTTGAGAGCTGGCCAAGTGCATACAATCTCTTTTTAATTAAAATGATATTTTAATCACCATTACATTTGTTTTGTTTAGTCCAATTTGAATCTCTTGCGTAAGACGTCTGGCCTCACAGACCCGGCATGCACAAAACTGGCTGGGACATCAAACGTTTTCGTCTCAAACTCATTTGAGTCAGCTCTTGGCATCTCACTCTGGTTTTTTTCTCTCCCTCATGGTCAGGGTACGACCTCGTAACCATGGCGAAGAGCTGCTAATATCAATGCAAATGGATTCTCTGCTCGGAGGAATTCAGCCGGACCAGAGGAACCCCGAGTGGCACTCCAAAAGGAGGAATTTTCATTCCCACAGAAAACCAAAAACTATAAAACCTGACAAGAAAGAAAAGTTTATATGGCATCTATAATTGAAATTTCTGTAAAACTTCTCTGTAACTTACAAATGAATGTTACAAAATAATGAGTTTACATCTTGCAATTCTGAGTTTTTGTCTCGTAATTGCAAGTTTATGTCACACAATACTTACTTTATAAATCGCAAAAAAACTCAGAGTTGCGAGATATAAACAGAATCTCAGAATTGCGAGTTTATTGATATACTGTATATAGTTTATATAATGCAATCCTGAAAAAAGGTCAGAGTTTATATCCTGCAATTCTGACTTTATAACTTGCAAATGCAAGTTTATATCTCACAATTCTAAGAGAAAGTCAGAAGAAAAAATCTGAAATGTGAGAAGTCACAATTACTTTTTTTTTTTTTTTTTTGGTGGTGGTGGAAACTAACTTCCATAATTAAAGATACTGAATAAAATAACTAAATAAAAAGTGCCTGAATTTGAGGAAACACTCTTTTATACAATATCTTATCTGCAAACACAGAAGAAAATAACTCTACTACATCTACTACTAAATGATTCTAAAGTTCTATTCATGTTAGTTTTGATTCATTATACAATTAAAATTTCCAATTAAAAAGTATTTTACAGACATCATGAATAATGAATAATTCATTCATTACACTTTTGGGGGTTGCACCACATGACATTTAACAATCTGAATTAACTTTGTCTTGTCATAAAATGAAGACTTGTTGACTTTGACACAGTCATAAGGTCTTCAGGTCTTTTTTTAATTTCATGTTTTTTTTTTCTATGGATGTTTCTGGACATTGGTTGCACCACATGACTTTGATACGGCAAACGCAGCTAAACCTAATTTCTAATCATGCACCACACAGCTGTATATTAAATATGATTGGTTTTAAAGCCTTCAGCAAAGACAAAATCATAACTTGACTCTGGAAACTTGTCACATCTTCCCTGAACAGAAGGACGTTGAGCGTGTAAGAGGACATGGAAAAGATCTCTTAGGCAAGACATAAGCCCATTCAAAGTCTATGAAAGGGGTCCTCAGTGTCACATCCGAAGCAGTCTCATGGGGTCTGTCCTCCTCTCACTTCCTGTGGTGGAAAAGAGTTGTGTTACAGGCTGTGAGAACCATGTCTATGGGGCCTGTTTCCACCCACACATGTATAAAGAGATTATTCTGACCCTTATCCCACAGACACGCCATTCCCGACAATGATGCTGTCTTATGCCACACCAGCACAACCAATTATACTACAAGACTTGTTCATGCTGCTCTGTCATTTATCTCGTTCATCTATAATCAAATAACCCAGAAGAACTCTATGTGGATATGTCTAAGACCGCATGATACTGCTGTGCAACCGTCTTGTGGGTTTATAAATCTTGAGTTTGACTGGTAGACGGCAGGAATCTTGAATGTCAATGCAGATGTTCTTCTCCAATGGACTTCAGGTTGTAAAACTCTTGTTTAAGGGGTCGTCCAATGATAATAAGAGAAGTTCTTCTCTTAAAAGGCACTTCTTGAGTCAAAGACATCATAAGAGAGGACATTTCCATGTGTCCACAAAAACCCATGTCTATGACCTTCAATTACTAACTGTGTTGTGTGTTTATAGTTAAAGATAAACACATTTGCGAAAACATTTTAGTGTAGTACTTGTATATTTTACTTGTATATTTAAAAAATGGCATTGTTTTGTTTAGTATGCCTGTTTCTGCCACAAACTTGCAATTTTGAGTTATAAAGATTTTTAAAAAAAAGTTAGATTTCTGACTTATTTCTTGTTATTGCATGACATAAGCTCACAGTTGCAAGTTATAAAGTGATATAACCATGCAATTGTGAAAAATAAAGTTGTAAATCTGAGAAAACGTCAATTGCGAAATATATAGTCAGAAGTGTGTAATATAAACTCGCAATTACAAAAAAGTCACAATTCTGAAAAATAAAAAATAGTCAGAATACTCTTTTCCTCACAATTGAATTAGTGTAAAGAGTAATATAAACTCACAATTTCAAAAAAAAATGTCGAAATTGTGAGATATAAAGTAAATTGTGAGACAAACTCAAAATTCAGAGTTTTTTCTCAGAATTGTCATATAAACTTGCAGTTGCAAGTTTTAAAACGGTAAATGCAAAATATAAACTCGCAACAGCAAAAAATAAAGTCGCAATTCTGAAAAATAAAGTCAGAAATCTGGCTTTTTTCATGCAATTGCAGGACATAAGCTTGCAGTCACAAATAAAAAAAAACAGAAGTTATAAACACAAAATTGCAAAAATAAAGTCGCAATTCTGAGGAATAAAGTCAAATGCGAGATATAAACTCAGAATTCAGACTTTTTTTTCTCAGAATTGCAATATAAACTCAGAGTTGTAAGTTATAATGTCAGAAGTGCATAATATGAACTTGCAATATTATTGCAAATAATCAAGTGGCGATTCTGAAAAACAAAGTCACAGAATTCTGACTTTTTTCCTCGCAATTAAATGGTTATAAACTTGTACTTGCAAGTTATAATGTCAAAAGTGACTGATATAAACTCGCAACTGCAAAAAATAAAGTCGCAATTCTAAAAATAAAGTCAGAATTCTAGCTTTTTTCTCGCAATTCTAAAAATAAAGTCAGAATTCTAGCTTTTTTCTCGCAATTTGCACGACACAAGCTAGCAGTCACAAGTTTTAAAGTCAGAAGTAAGTGATGAACATGCAAAGTTGCAATTCTGAGAAATAAAGGCAGCTGCAAGATATAAACTCAGAATTCAGACTTTTTTTCTCAGAATTGCAATATAAACTCGCGGTTGCAAATTAAAGTCAGAGGTGCATAATATAAACTTGTAAATGCAAAAAATCAAGTACCAATTCTGAGAAATAGTCAACTGTGAGATATAAACTCAGAATTCGGACTTTTTTTCTTAGAATTGCGATTGAGAATTGAGAATAAACTCGCAGTTGCAAATTAAAGTCAGAAGTGCATAATATAAACTCACAATTCCGAAAAATAGTAAACTGTGAGATATTAACTCGGAATTCTGACCTTTTTTCTTAGAATTGCAATACAATCTTGCAGTTGTGTGTTAAAGTCAGAAATACATAATATAAACTCACAATTACGAAAAATAAAGTCACAGTTCTGAATTTTTTTCTCGCAATTGCATGATATAAACACATAAAGTCAGAAGTGAGTGATATAAACTTGCAATTGCCCAAAAATAAAGTTGCAATTCTAAGAAATAAAGTCAATTTATCAGAATTCTGACTTTTTTCCTCGCACTTGCAAGTTATAAAGTCAGTGGTGAGTGATATAAACTCACAATTGAGAAAAAAAGTCACAAATCTGAGAAATAAAGTCAACTGCGAGATATAAACTCAGAATTCTGACTTTTTTCTTATAATTGCGATAAACTCACAGTTGCGAGTTAAAGTCAAAAGTGCATAATACAGACCTGCCAACCCTGGAAATATTTTTTGAGTAGCGGGGGGGGGTTATTTGGAATGAATTATTATATTTCAATTAATATGTATTTACAATATATTTAGTTCACCTACTGTTAATATTAAATTATGAAAAGTGGTTTGAATGAATGATTTAATGCCTCACTCATGAATACTTCACTTTTCATTAAACTTTGATACCAGTATTTCTGTGATAATATAAACGAATACATAAACAATAATGTGTATCTTAGTTAAAAAGACTGTTGTACGTTACATGTAGACCTAACATTACTGTTTGCTCTGTGTGTGCGGCAGCGCGAATGCAGATCCGGTAAGACTTTTTCAAAGGTTTATTAGATCGTTGTCATTTAAAATGATCTAAACGTGCAGCAGTGTCCAAGTACGCGAAACATTTGGACTAAAGCCCTAATATTAGGACGCTGTTCAGTGCAGCTATATGAACACAAATTAACCGCAGCAGATGTGGCTGAATTTGAATGCATGTTTTTATTAAATTCATCCGTTCGTTTAGATTAACACGACTCCAGAGGATTAATTTAACTCACTTTTCCACATCCACCCCAACCCGTTTACCTTAAGATAGAAGTCTTTTTTAAAAATCGTACAGTGGGTGTAAACCGTTACCGGACAGAGGCGGGCGGGATTGACGCATTTGTCAATCATCCCGCTCGCTACAGTAAATGGGGAATGAACCCAGCGCTCTGATTGGTCGAACTCCTCTTTCATTGCTGTTGCTTGATTTAAATCCTGTGCATTCACAAAGACACCAAGTTTTTGCGTAGTTTGAGTGACAAATCGTAGCAGCGTATTTTGAAGTCAAAATGCGTACCCGCTACGCAAAATGCGTATAGGTTGGCAGGTCTGATAATATAAACTTGCAATTATGAAAAATAGTACCAATTCTGAGAAATAGTCAACTGTGAGATATAAACTCAGAATTCAGACTTTTTCTCTTAGAATTGCAATATAAACTCGCATTTGCGTGTTAAAGTCAGAAGTGCATAAAATAAACCTGCAATTATGTAAAATAGTTAGAATTCAGATTTTTTTTCTCACAACTGCATGATATAAACACAGTTACAAGTTACAAAGTCAGAAGTAAGTGATATAAACTTGCAATTGCTCAAAAAAATAAATAAAGTTGCAATTCTACGAAATAAAGTCAATTGTGAGATATAAACTCAGAATTCTGAAACTCTGAAGTTGTTTTAAAATTCCCTTTTTTAACGCAGAGCTGCTAAAGCTATGTAGTTGTTGCCTTTTTCAAAAAATAAATAAATAAATATTCTCACACTTTGTGATTCTTAAAAAATAATTCAGAATTGCAAGGAATTATCTGAGATTTGAATTGTGAGTTTTTTAATATCTTGCAATATGAGTTTATACCTCAAATTTCTGACAACTGTGCGAAAAAATGTAAGAATTGTAGGATAAAAAGTCTCAAAAATCACTTTTTTTTATTTTTTATTCTGACTTGTGGAATGAAAGGACACTTTTTTCGTGGTGGAAATGTCCTTAAACATTAAGTTGTAATACAACTACTCAATCTTAAAATATGTAGTTAGTTAAATCCCTAATTTGCGCCAGTTTATTGGCAGCGTAAAACATATTTACATAAAAAAATGTGCTTGGCTACGGGTGCAACCTTTCAGTCCCTGCGCCGCATGCAAATGGTGCAAAAGAAACCCAGGATAAAACAAACCTGAAATTAGACTCATATGGAGCGGCAAGACCAAAGAAAGCGAGAGTGAGTTGCACAATAAAAACACCACCACCAGCACTCACACACGCTCCACACATCCTCAAAACAAAATGAAAAGTTTCCATGGCCGAACGCAGTCAGCATGCGGAGCTCATATGTTTCTGATAAGCGTTAATGGGGAGCTGTGAGGTAATGATGAAGTCATGCTTGTCCGCTGGACAGGTTCAAATAAAAGACTGGTGCTTTCCAAATGGTTTCATACTTACTCGAGCAGAGAGAGAGAGAGAGAGAGAGAGAGAGAGAGAGAGAGAGAGAGAGAGAGATGCGACTAGCTTGCAAAGCTTGTCAGGACAATAGAAGATACGGTTTCAATTTGTGTTTATATTTACACGCGGCTGGATAGCACATAGGCTACGCTAAATGCATCTCCATACAAATATCTGACCTCAGAAAGAAGACGCCAAAGAAAGAAAAACAGAAAGAAGTCCCCCTGCCTTGATCATCTGCAATATTCATGGACTCCTTATACAAAATGCTTGAAAAGAGACTAACGGTCTCACCCGCGGAGCAGGAAAATAACGGAGAAACTGTCTAAGAACTCAAATTCTAGTATTAGCCTAAATACAAAAATGCGTGACACTGATTTAAAATCTTGCTAATAGAGAACTGTATCTACACAGTGACAGCATGAGGCATGAGCCGTAATGTCCAATTTGACTCTCAAGAATCGATTCTTTTCAATGAGTCATTCAAAAAGATTAACAAAATAGAATTAAACTCAATTGTGAGTTTAGCGGTCAGTGAATCGTTCAGAGTCGAACAAATGACTCCCTCGCTAAACCGCGAGTCAGTTTCGGTTAAATTGAACTGAACCGGGAATCTGTAAATCACATGATAACGTATCAATAAAGACACATATTATACAAAATATGCTGAAAAATGGTTATTTAAAGCCAGGGTCTCCAATATTTGGTTACATCTCAAAAATGCCTGTATATAACACTTAACTATTTTTGAAAAAAACAGAATCTAAATTTCTGCTAAATTAAAAAGGCAGCACTGAAAACGTCGAATATTTTTCGTGAGTGGCTTGAATGTGAACAGAGAGCAAGTTCAGACTAAAATTACATTTTAAAAGCTCACTGGAGACTTTATTGCAGTTTTGTTATACATGCACACCTTGCCCTGCAGACAAATTAATTTCCCATTTGTATCTCAAGTACAAGCTTGACTAAAGTGGGATAATTTATGAATGAGGAACTCTAATTAGAGGATGCTAGAATAACCAAAATGCAAGGTCGGCTTTAAAAAGCGTCGCATCAATGCATGTGCCTTTGAGTTTTGACTGTGCATCAGCAGGTCTTAACAATAGGGACGGCCTGCGGGCCCCGGGCTAATGTGAGATGTGAGAGAGACTTTTGAGAAAGCTCTGTGTGTATGTATATATATATATATATATTTTTTTTTTTTTCTCTCAAATGTTTCAAATAATTTTTATGATAACTGTAAAAGTTTCTAGTTTTTATTTATAGTTTATACAATATATACATGGTATATTATATTATAATATATATATATATATATATATATATATATACATACATACATACACACACAATATCTATCTGCATAATGTTTGTAAATGTTTTTTAAATAAAATATATTATGTAAAATATTATAATTTTTCAAATGTTTAAAATAAAATATTTTGATTAATAGTAAAAATGTTTTAAAAATACATATATATTTATATATTATATTATATTTTTTTTTATTTTATTTTTAAGTAGTTTATAGTTTTTATTTATACTACATATGATTACAAAAATACTTATATGACAAAATATATGAAATTATATTTTTTATTCAATTTAAACATTAAAATAATATTTAGATATTTACAAAATATATCTTAATGTATTTTTGAAAATTACAATTTTTTTAAACATTCACTTATATATCACAATATATTTTTAAATGTGTGAATGTATGGGTATGTCTGTGTGTGTGTGTGTGTGTGTGTGTGTGTGTGTGTGTGTGTATATATAGACACACACACACACACACACACACACACACATTCTAGGTTATTATATAAAACAACATATATTATATTAATATAATAACACAATATATTTTTTACATTTAAATATATTTATATATTTTTTTACAAATTGAAAATATGTCTTGATACAGAGAGAGAGAGGGGTTCAGGTACTTTCATGTATTCAAATACATTAAATTATATATTGTATTTTTAAAGTTAAACAACATTTCTATATTTTCTAACTAATGATAATTTTTTATATTCACAAATATGTATAAATTATTTACATTTATAAATGTATACATTTTTGAAATGTATAATTATTTTATTTTCGAAATATATTAAATTACATCAATGTCTGTTTCACCTGACTAACACTAACATCCCATTCATATTCATTCCTGATTCTTTCGCTGCATCATACACACTACTACTATGATTTACCACACTGCTGCTTAACCATGACAGTATCTCTGTCACAACCACAGCAGCCTCAGTGCAGCAGGGAGGGATGCGCTGGAACTTCAAAGGCGGCAGCAGCGCATCCAGCTTCACTTCAAACGAGCATCATAAACGCATCCCTGTGCGGCGACTGAAAGCATGCGGGAAACCGCACAAGCGCAGATGGAAGCATTTCTATCAAACACAGCCACAGACAGCTCTGTGTAATCTAACACAGGCCTGAATAACACATCCGAGCAAAGCGCATTAAACGTCGCATACCTGTAATACGCGTTTTAGAAGTTGCGCCCAATCTGCTACTTTCATTCAGTCCACGCGCACGTTCAGCCCAAGGAGCACGAGCGTTTTGAACTGTAGTTCAAGGTAGTTGCAGTAAAAAAAAAACGCGTGAGGTCAGTAGCGCCGCACAGATGACATCAGCAGAGTGATTGACGTCACACGCTAAGCTTAACGGCTTCAGCTGATCCTCATACGATACAGATCTGCGGCAGGGCGGCGACGTGCACTATATGGCAGGAAATCATCGCTCGTCACATTTAAATGAGGAGCACAATATGGCAAGCACCGTAAATGTAAACTAGTGGTCTTCAAAAGCGCTTTACAAACTATTTGTTTTCCATTCATTATTAAGAAATTCATTGATTAAATTAATTTGTTTTAAATTAATTTGTTATAAATTTTAGTCTCTTCTGCTCACCAAGCCTATATTTATTTGACCCAAAGTGCAACACAATTCTGAAATATCTTTACTATTTAAAATGTAAACTGTTTTCTATTTGAATATATATTTAAAATTTAATTTATTCCTGTGATTTCAAAGCTGAATTTTAGCATCATTACTCCAGTCACATGATCCTTCAGAAATCATTATAATATTCTGATTTGCTGCTCAAAAAAGATTATTATTATTATTATTATTATTATTATTATGTTGAAAACGGCCGGTTTCCCTTTTCTTTTCTTTTTTTGATGAATAGAAAGTTCATAACAATCTTCTGTAACATTATACGTGTCTTTGACCAATTTAAAGAATTAACTAAATTAAACTAAATAAAAGTACTAATTTCTATAATTTCATTCCCAAAATAAATAAATAAAAAATACTGACTTAAAGCTTAGGCCTACATTTTAAAATATGTTCAAACAGAAAGCAGTTATTTTAATACAAATATTTCATAACTTAACTCCTTTCCTGTAACAAAGCTCGGTGAACATTAAAAAAACTTACTGTTTACTTGACATCTGCCCCACAGACAGTCATGTTGACCATTAACTTGAGAAATGTTATCTGTAGGTAAATTCATTTGGCAGGGGACAATTGTGAGCATTGCTTTTTATGAGAAAGGATTATTAGCCGATGCTTCCACCTAGTGGCGATAAAATGGTATTACATCACAATTTCGGAAGCGTGTTTGACTATGATGCGACTGTGAACTGTCTTTCGGCCATTACTGCGTAAAGGTTGAGGAGGTATCGGATCCAGAGAAATTAACAAACAGGTAAAACCGTACTTCTTATAGTGATGGGAGAAACGAAGCTTTTCAAAGCTTCGAATCAACTGAACCAATTGCAAAATGGTTCACTGTTTCGAAGCGCTCGAACACCACACGCTAGTGACACCTGCTGGTCAAAACGTGTAAATGCAACATAAACTCAGACTAAAACATGCATAAAAACAGCTTTTAAAGCCCATTGTAAATGTTTTATTGAAAGTATGATACATTAAATACAATAAAAAATAATAAAATACCATTACATATTAAGTGTCTGCATAATATGTGGTTTTTAAAATATTTTATATTAATTTGCAGGGCTTTCTTTGTTTTATAGACAACTTCTATATAAGGATCAGTAGGGACTATTAACTACTTCTCATTCTTATAATTACACGAATGTCTCATTAAAAATGTCTACAAATTGATTAAACTGATTCGAGACCAGGTAAAAACCATAGACATTGGTTCAATGGTTCGCCGCTGGGGGGCGATCTCAGTGAACTCGCTAATATAAGTAATATTGTGCCAGAGCCTTGTGTTTAATTTTCTGATTGATACAGTAAATATACAGTCAAAACAGGCCTGAAAAGCAAAATTTACCACAGAAAAAAGGTTATGCTGCCAGCTACAAAGCTTTAGAGGTTTTTGCACTTAAAATACGCCACGATTTGCTCAGTTACCCGGAAGCTCGCCATATTGGCATACTTGGATGTAAACAACCATGGATTGCACAGTTAATGTATTACTGAATGCATTGTTCTGCTAATTTATGTTGTCTAAATCATTGAAAAATAACGTGGAAGCTGCTAAATCGTATAAGGACTTAGTAAGCAGGAACAACCCTTCAATGGGCAAAATTTTTAGACAAACTAAAGTAAATAGGTGGTGAAGATACATACAAGCAGTGTTAATTAAGATATTAGCCTAATATTTCACCTTTCCTGACTGGAAATGATAAAAACAAACACAAATGTTGTCAAGATTCTTGCCCTGGAGATCCTGGTTCAGCTTATCCAACCATAAACTGTTTTTGTTCCTCAGACAGTTTTTTGCACACTTGTTTTTTGCACATCTTTTGGTAGTCTATAGTACTCCAAATGTTTTTTCCCGGTCCAACTGATTAGTACAGCCCAAAACATGACAATAATTGACCATTTTCAGCCGCAGTAATCAGCAAAATATGCAAGTTTTGTTCGGTTTAGTGGCATTGTTTACATTCAGTGCCGCCAATATGGCCGATTGATGGTGCATCGTGAAAACACTCTATAAATAACACCGAAAAATTATGCAATGATTTAGATTTGAAGAAGCAATATCATAGATAATGGATTGGTATTTCAGCCAGAAATTATGGTTTAAAGTTAAAACATCTTAATGATGGATTAGTTTCATACAAACATACAGCCTTTTACCTCACAAGATGTTAATTGATGGACTGGAGTGGCGTGGCGTGGATTACTTGTGGATTATTGTGCTGTTTGGACCCTCATTCTGACGGCACCCATTCACTGCAGAGGAACTATTAATGAGCAAGTGATGGAATGTGACATTTCTCCAAATCTGATGAAGAAACGAACGCATCTACATCTTGGATGGCCTGAGGGTGAGTACATTTTCAGTAAATTTTTATTTTCGGGTGAATTGTTATCTTGTTTTGTCTTTGTAACACCAAACATGTAATATTAAGTCTCCACATCAGGATTATTAGGTTCAACACTAAATGCTGGATCCTGTCAGAAAATGTTTGTTCGGTCTGGCACTCAAAATCGGTGTTTTGTCAAGTATTGACAGTTTTCTGTCATCCCAAGCAGCCAAAATAGCAGAAACTTGGAGACACAAGGATGGCAAAATAAGCAGAGTTTATTGAGTAATCTTAGTTGCTTATGTTTCAATGCTCAGACTTTGTCTGCCCAGGATCAATCCAACAAGTGTTATTATACCACACACAATAGCAATGGGATATTACTAATTCACAACGTAATCCTGTGAAGTTAAAACCCTGAAATGAGGACGTTCTCTTATGTCTTACTCATGAAGACAAATATCATTTGAAACCACACAATTATAAGATTCAAATCCTTAATCTACCTAAAGAGTAAAATGAAACTAAAAATCAGAACTACCATGGGGTCCCAGAAAGTATTTAGACACTTGAGTCACACTTTAAAATTTAGTTTTTGGGGCCACTGTAAATATTCATCCTGTTTTTTTAACATCACGTAGAGACACTGAATTTGTATAAAGCACAAATCCAGCATAGAGGGGTTCAGTGAATGTGGTGTTGAATGTGTATAAGTGTCTGAGTGTGTTTGTGTCAGAGATGCTATAGAAGGTCAGAATGCCGGCCGGCTCGTCCAGATACACTGCGACTTTGTTTAAGGGAGGTTCTGGGGGAGGTATATGTGCTCCCATATTGTCATGCCAAGCAATCAGTTTCTCTCCAAAGCAGCTCAGAATCCAAGATTTGTTGTTGGCTCCGAACCTAGTCTCAAAACATTCTCCTTTCCTGCCGATCCCTTCATATGCCACCACCATATCACCCAACCCACTCCATTCAGCCTCCCAGTAACAGCGTCCAGACAGGCGCTCTTTACACAGGACCTGCGGAAGGCCGTCAAATCTCTCTGGATTATCAGGATATGACACTGGTTCTGGATTACACACCAACTTTTTGTTGCCCTCTACAACAGAGAGACGATTATGTACTGTGTTTGGATCCAGTGTGAGATCACAGAAATCTGCACGCACGAAACAAGAACATTAGTATGACCACAGATCAAATTTGGCTTGATCCACATAAATATATTTTGACCACATGTACACAGTGAACATTTTATACTGGAGACCTTATTCTGGTATTCTGTAAAATGGTGTCCTGTGAAGAAATGTATGCGTAGACCTACATTTTAGGAGTTCTTCTCTACTCATCTTCACTCCGCTGTGTTCCAGTTTCAGACTGTCGAAGAAAATGAAAAGCATAATGTGTCATGTTATATTCATTGGACTCACCATCACCAAATAAACATAACAAATAGAACACAGTAAATAATCTAATAAAGGGATAGTTCACTGAAAAAATAATTAATTTCTAGTAAAACCTTTGTTTTATTTTTGATATTTTTGATGAAATTCGAGAGCTTTCTGACCCTGCATAGACAGCAACTTAACTACCATGTTCAAGGTCCAAAAAGGGAATTTGTGCATTGAAGACTGATACAGAGGAGAATAAATTGTTGAAAATTGTTGAGTCAATTTAAAATAATCTGTTACCCTGCTGCCTTAAAATTTTAGGTTCATTCAACTCAGATATGTTTATTCAAGTTGAAATGTTAAGTTGTACTAAGTGATAACTTAGATATTCGAGTTGACTAAACTAAAAGTAAACTAAAGTCTGTTAAACTTAACAGCTGTGTTTTTTACTTGGCTGCCTTAAAATTTTAAGTTGAATCAACTCAAATATCTAAGTTATCACTTAGTAAAACGTAACATTTCAAGTTGACTAAACTTCTTCGAGTTGACTGAACTTACAATTTTAAGGCAGCCAGCTAACAAATTATTTTAAGTTGACTTAACAAATTGTTTTTTACAGTGTCATATGGACTATTTTAATTTGTGTTCCAAAGGTCTTATGGGTTTGGAAAGATATGGAAATAAAATAATATATATTATATATTATAAAATAATGTCTTATATCTATCTTAAACCAAGGATTTTGAGTTTGTACTTAGAAAATTATTAACAAAGTGTGCATGGTGTCTGTAAGTTTTGCCAACAATGTAAGCATTTATTTGTGTTTCTTTCTTTTTTTTGCAAAACATTTTATAAAAAACAGACTTTAAAGTTATGTCCCTTATGAACTCAACCCCGTCACACTAATGATTTTACGCCCGTATTAATATAGACTCCACTCTTATGTGACATCGTTTACCAGAAATGACATCATCCAGGTCTCTTTAATAATCGTGCAGAAAATGGTTAGTAGAATCATACTTTTTATTCATATTTTTGAGGCATGTTATAGTCAGGGAGGGTACTGTCAAGCTTAACAACAGAACCCCGTCACATATAATTAAGATGGAAAATTATTACTTTTTCAACATTTTATTTTAATCCATAAGTATATACAGTGTACTTATTTTATTGCTGCCATATATGGTCTGCTCTGTTACACTACATGAGGAGCGGTGGCCATTTTGAGTGAAAAAACAACCCCGTCACAAATATATGTATTGCTCATTGTTATGGGGTTGTAAACTTGTGACGGGGTTTAATTTATTACTAATTTTAATGAAAAAAAAAAAAAAAACATGATTTCAGTAAAAAAAAATATATATATATATATATATATTTTTTTTTTTTTTTTTTTTCATTTTCATTTCATTATAAAATCATTTTTAAACCAATACATGCACACATTGCCCTGCAGACAAATTAATCTCCCATTTTTATCTTAAGTACAAGCTTGACTGAAGTGGTATAATTTATGAATGAGGATCTCAAATTAGAGGATGCTAGAATAATCAAAATGCAAGGTCGGCTTTAAAAAGCATCACATCAATGCATGTGCCTTTGAGTTTTGACTGTGCATCAGCAGGTCTTAACAATAGGAATGGCCCAGGGCCCAGGGCCAATGTGAGAGAGACTAGAAAGAGAAAGAGAGAAACCTGACAGAACAGTCTATGAGCTATTATCTTAAAGTATTTAGTCATTTATGTATGTATATATAGAAACACACACAATATATATATATATATATATATATATATATACTTTTAAAAAGTGTTTAAATAAATTATTTTGATTCTTAATTAAAAAAAATGTTTTAGAAATATATTTTTATACTTGGGCCAAGGGAAACGTGATTATGTGGCCCGGAGCTGGGCCAGAAAACATTTGCTATGTGGGGTGCTAATAACTTTTGAACTGTAAGAGAAGATGGTATTTATAATCATGCAACTTTTCAAAAAAAAAAAAAGTTATGTTTGTTTTTCACCAACATTGGCTTAGATCATGTTCAGATTGTGCTGGCAAAAATGTAAAAATGAAAAATATTTTGATAAACAAGTGTTCATAGTGCATAAACAAATCTCATGAAGAAAATGCTAAAAAAATAAAAAATAAAATGTCCGCAACACTTTAGCATATTCAGACCAAAATTGATGTCTTATGACAACCACGACCTGAGAATATGTGAGCAGTTTTGGCAAAACACCACCTACTGGTCATGAGGTTTAAAAAAAAAATTGGCTTACTTCTGAACAGTTTGGCCTTGGTCTTGTTAGATTTGGTGTAGCATACCAAGCCAAACAATACCATCATGAGATGGCAAAAATGTATTAAATTGTCTATCTCAAACTATTTTCATCAAGACAAGGCCTAGTATTTTATGCACTTTTTACAACACGTTTACATTTTGGGCATCTGCCATTTAAATTTTCATCATAAATTGCTTTATTTTAGGAATGCTTTGGCGTAGAGTTACAAAACTGTGTTGTTTTCAGAAGCAACCTATACAAATATTCCAGTTTTGCGAGCCATGAATCTTACCTCATTATGTTGCTTGGGTCCTAAAGAATAAAATATCATGTTTTTTTCACAGTTGGCTGCTTCTTTTTTTTTTTTTGGCCTGCTTATTTGACCAACTTGTCAAACTCTATTCCTGGAGGGCCACAGCCTTGCAGAGTTTAGTTTCACTCTATAAAGTGCTCCTTATCTAGTTATTCAAGTCCTTCAGGCTTGTTTGAAAACCACAGGTATGTGTTTAGTGTAGCAAAGTTGAAACTCTGTACAAATGTCTTTATGTCTCTCTGTGGGTTTTACAACTGATTAACCAATGAAAAGTATTAAAATCCATTGGGTCAACAAAACCTCATAGCTCCACCATGTGTCCCTGTCTCCATCTTGAATGAAGTACCGCACACAGTTTGGAGATGGCATGTTTGCGTTGCGAAGGTTATTAAAAAACTGGTTGTTTGAATAAGTATGTTTTTTTTTTTGCTTAAGAAATACCATGTCTATAAAGGTAAAAGATTTATGTGTTTGAGAGTGGCTTAGTCTAGTATTTGCCATTTAGTCATAGCCAATACTGTCTTAAAAAGCCTTTGCGTCAGTGTTGCCAACTTTTTTCAATGGAAAGTAGCTAAACCTCGCTTGAAAAGTCACCAAATGTCACTAGACGACATCATATGCTAATTAAAATATTATTTTTTTTTATCTGAAAGTACTGTTCCCAGTCCTCTTCTACTCACCGAACAGAGCAGACACAGGTAGAGAGAGAGAGAGAGAGAGAGAGTGTGCACTCCATGCTGGGAAAGTATAGCCCCGCACCCCTGTGGCAGCACTGGAGAGTCTCAGAAACTAAATAAAGTTTGTCCAAGAAGTCGCTAGATTTGTCGCTAGGCGTTTTTTTGGAAAGTGACGCTAAGGGGTCTAAAAAGTCGCTAAACCTAGCGACAATGTCGCTAAGTTGGCAACACTGCTTTGCATTGCACTTCATCTTCTATAACATGATATATTGGCCAAACATTTTCAACGACAGGAAAAACTGAGCCCTCATCTAGCTACAATAAACTTTGTAACCTCTAAGTTGATGAAAATAATAATGTGATGTGCTTACTGCTTCAGATGCAGCTGTTCTAAAGACAGACGTATCATATCAAATGTCCGACGCTCACTGCTCAAAACCTTTGTAACTCTATTTGAGCTTGATTTTGGTCAAATGCTATTAAGATAATGACACACAAGTGTCTGGCTATATGTTAAGCCACAACACACAACACATTTTCTAATTTCCTGAGAAGAAGTGAGTTTGTACATGCAAGGTTTCCATCTAACAGAGACAAAATTATTTTAAAATTACCTCAGCTTCTCCAGTTGGCAGCTTCTTAGAGAGTAGCTTCACTCCTGAATCCAGAAGTTATTGTTACTCAGATCATGTTCCTTTGGCCAGCAGTTTTATGATTGTAGAGCTCAGACAACACTAATCAGTGAACGTACAGGCAGGCGGTCTAAATAGGATTACGTAATTGATTTGCAAGCAAGCACCACACCCCATGGTTACTGATGCTTGACAAAACACACTAAGCAAACAGTCTCAGGATTTTAGTCAAATGTCAGACAACTAGTACCTTTGAACATATGCAATATCTCTCTATATACTGCAAATAAATATCAAGGCTTAACACCATATACCCTCAGTTTTATAACTGTTTTAAAACTACCTAAACCTTTATTGTTGGCAGTTTAGACACTATGAGTCCAAAGATCAGAGTTTTATGAATGACACATGAATGGTTTTTAAAATATATAGTAGTCAGCATTTGAAGTGGATCAAAAAAGTTTTGCCAAATGTTGACTACTGTATGCATGTATGTATGTATGTATGTATGTATATATATATATATGAATAACATTAACACAGTTTATTATTATTATTATTATTATATTAAAAATCAGTTAACATTAACAGCTCTGTTAACTTTTAACATTTGTTCAGTGGCAAATAGCTTTGGTTTTATGTTTAATTTGATTACATTAATGTAAAAAATACAGGTAAATGCCATATACCCTCAAATTTATGACTGTTTTAAAATTACCTCAGCATTTCACAATGACAGTTTAGACACAATGAGTCCAAAGATCAGAGTGACACAAACTGACCTTTACATATATATATATATACATATATATATATATATAAAGGTCTATGTATATATATATATAAGTTTGAGTAAAAATGTGTTTTCTTGACCAAGAACATGGCAAGATGAAAACCACTAAAGTTTATTAAATGGGAATTTAGTTTTTAACTTTGCAATGCATTTTTCTAACTTTATTAACTTTAACGTTACGTTGCAAAAAAAATATTTTATAAACATTTTAACATTTCTCAGGCAGTCAGGTAGCGATTTCAACGAGAGGGGGTAATAATTTGGCAGGGGTCAAAAATGAGCACAACATCGTCTTTACTGCCACTTTCCAATATGTTGCTGCCTGCCACATATGGAAGCATATGTGTAGCAAAATTCTATTTGAAATGTAATATGCAAAATGGCTATGCATTTATGTATTTCAATTTACATTTTCCCACAAATATCTGAAACATTTAGTGCAAAATGAAAATGAAATTATATAATTTACATTTACCATTTCCTACACTGGTTTTATTATGCAAATCAAAAACATATATTAATGCTTTAGAAGTTGCAAAATGAAAATGTATTACCCAAATTGATTGGATGTTTTACTTGCAAGCAAGCAAAAACTGTAGCAAAATAATAATTTAAAAGGTGTTTTTCTTAAAAGCATTTAGACTTATAGATAGGACACGTGGGATTGCATTTTCATCATAATAGAGGGTATGCATTGAAGTCATTTTCCAGCCAGAACACACCCCCTCAGCAGAACTGAATGACAAAAGACGCAGCTGCATAAATGGATTTAATAGTAAACAAAAGATAATCATTTTTAACTAAAGGTTGCTGGATTGGATACAGTGTTGCTTACAACTTACCAAAGATCCAGTGGTCTATGGATATTGATATGTAGCCAGAAATCGTGTTTCCTGACATTTATTCATCTTGAAAATATCTCATAGATTCTCAATGGGGTTCATGTCAGCCATGTTAGATGGCCAATAAAGCACAGTAATATCATGGTGTTAGATCACGCTCCTCATGCCTAGACAATTAAGAACGCCAGATCCCATCAGAAAATATCAGGGACGTGCACAGACATTTTGAGGGGCAGGGGCTCAAGTGAAAAAAGGGCAGTCTTTTTTTTTTCCTAAACTAAATGTTAAATATATTAACACAGCTCTGACTTACTTACCCATTTATTTTAATACCATTACACCCACGAAAAATTGTTTCACTTTTTTTTTTTTCAACAGATGTCTACAAAATAACCAGTTTAAATAGGGACCATCTTCTTTAGCATTCACAAATTTTATCACAAGAACCGGCAACAATAAAGAAAACTAAGCCACAATGTGCATGTTTTCTATGTTACTAGTTTCAAGTATATATTTAGATTCTGATGACATTATTAATTTTAGATGTCGTTCTCCATTAAGTTAGCCTGTATGCCCATGATATATTGCCTTAGCTAAACTAATAATATAATAATAAATATATCGATATCCCAAAACTGCAACTTCCCTCTTTATTAACTTTCTAAATTGTCAAATTAAGTGGAAAAGGCAAATCCAAAGACGCTTACAGTAACTGGATCTGGCAACAGGCGTCCGCGCCCCCACTTACAACTCTCTCAAGCCTCGTTCACACCGCTAGCGTTCATTCTTGGAAACTGGCCAAACTTCGTTATGTAGACCCTCATATGAGGAGTTTTAACAATTAAAAATGTGACGTCAAATTAACTTGCTTTGCGTTTTGTTTGTTGGATAATTAATAAATTCATCACCACTCCACACCGAGACCGCCAAGTAGGTTACTAATTTACCAACACATGCCCTCTCGAAAATCTACCGATGATGATCGTAAAATCCGTCGGATGCAAGAAGCAATGGAGCAACAGTAAGGAGTCACGCATGCACATACTATGGCAATATCAACGCTAATGCTTACGTCGCGTTGTTATGACAATGGCTTTTCAGACTGTCTAATGGCATTGAACAATAGGGGGATTATCCAAACTTCGTTTCGAGTTATATTCTTTACTATTTTACACACGTTCTCATATTATTTATGATTCAAATGCATATTATCGACCACAATATTTTTGCTGATAAATATTGCGAGGGGGCACTTTAAATTACTTTTGGAAAAAGGGCAGGGGCTAAA
Organism: Cirrhinus molitorella; assembly: GCA_033026305.1. Classification (NCBI taxonomy): domain Eukaryota; kingdom Metazoa; phylum Chordata; class Actinopteri; order Cypriniformes; family Cyprinidae; genus Cirrhinus; species Cirrhinus molitorella. The sequence continues at coordinate 28,120,870 of CM065121.1, read as the reverse complement.
GCCCCTCCCCTCTGCACGTGCCTGGAAAAAATCAGTTATTCCAGTAACAGAACAACTCGTCAGCAGAGTCGTCTAATACCCAAACCCCGTTAAACGGAGGTCTTGTCTGGTACCCAAAATACCCAAAACACTATTAACAGACTTCTGTCAGCAAAGAAGTTGACTGAGGAAAAACCAGTGAAAGTGAAGAGCAGAAGCAGGAGACAAAGTAATGATGATAAAAAGGAGCAGAGTTTATTGAATAGTCTTAGTTGCGTATATCTCAATGCCCAGACTTCGTCTGAAGAACACAAATCCAACAAGTATTGTTACACCAAACGTCTTCACAACAACATCCCATAAACCTTGAGGTTCATAAATCCCTCATATATCTTATTCATGAAGACAAACAGCCCTTAAAACCACACAGTCATAAGACTAAACAACAATGGAAAAAAATATAAAAAAAAATCAACAATAATATAACATAATATAAATGACTAATCAATTAATGAACCAATGTAATTGATATTTAAATGACTATAATGACTAATATAAATGATTAAATGGAATAATAAAATGATTAAATCATAAATGATTATAAATGAATAAGGAATGAAGAATAAATGAACAACTTGCTCCAACAAGCAAGTGGAACCAGGAATACAAACTCTACATATCGAGTTATCTGCATAAATACGAGGGTAAGTAGTTTCATCTAATGTGGTGCTAGTGGCTAAACTAGTTACCAACCATAGATTATTTTTCTTCACTTTGCACAATACATATACATTTTTTGATGAATCCTAACAAGCCTAATTTGGTGAAATGTTTACTTTAATTTTTTTTTTTTTTTTTTTTTAATAAAGGATCTTTGCATTGATGTTTTCACTTTTGTATCAAGAGTCCATATACTTTTTTGGGACCACTGTATATCTTGTAATTATTCATCCTGTTGTTTAACAGCACACAGAGACACTGAAGCATTATGAAGCACAAATCCAGCATAGAGGGGTTCAGTGAATGTTGTGTTGAATGTGTATAAATGTCTGAGTGTGTTTGAGTTAGAGATGCTGTAGAAGGACAGAATGCCAGCTGCCTCGTCCAGATACACTGCTACTTTGTTTAACGGAGGCAATGGTGGAGATATATATGTTTGATTATGATCATGCCAAGCAGACATTTTCTCCACAAAGCAGCCTAGAATCCAGGATTTTTTATTGCCTCCAAACCACCAGTCAGAACTTTTCCTGTTGATTCCTTCATATGACACAGCCACATCACCCTCCCCACTCCATTCAGACTCCCAGTAACAGCGTCCAGACAGACGCTCTTTACACAGAACCTGCTGAAGGCAGTCAAATCTCCTTGGATCATCAGGATATGACATTGGTTTTGAATTATATACCAACTTTTTGTTGCCCTCTAAAAGAGAAAGACGATTGTGTGCCGTGTTTGGATCCAGTGTGAGATCACAGAAATCTGCACACACAAAAAATAAGAACACAAAATACGTTCATGAATCAAATTGGCCTTAGATCTACTTTCCAGTTCCACAGAAATATTTAGACCACATGTACAGAGACAAAATATTTTATTTTTGAGACCTTATTCTCTCTCTCTTTGTGTGTGTGTGTGTGTGTGTGTGTAGACCTACATTTTTGTAGTCCTGCTTTAATCATGTTCTCTCCCCCATGATGCAGACTGTCAAAAAAAGCATATGTGACATTTTATTTATTTGACCTACCAAAAATTAAGATTTTTTTTTTAAGTACCGTTTAGACTATGGCAGTCAACAGAACTGCACAGATAGAGAACAGTCTCAACATTAACTATTTACATCAACTATTGTAAATTTGGAGTCTCTAACTCTAACCCTCTTTGAGGTTTTTTTTTTTCATTAAAAGTCTGTATTTTATGAATGCCTTGGCATATAGTTATGAAACTTAGTCTGTTCCTAGAGCACCATACCCTGAAGCCACCTATGAAATTGTGGGCCACGTATAACAAAATTTACAAACATGCTCACAGCTTGATCCTTGGGTCCTACAGAATCCAGTCAGACATTTTGCCTGTCTACCAATTTGATTTAGGTCAAAAACATAACTTACTAAATTTTTACTAAAGTTTGTCTGATCTTCACTAAATTTTACACAGATCATCATGAGACCATGCTTACAAATCAGATTTTGTTACAAAACTGCAAAGAATTGCCAACATACACAGAGACCAACAACAGAAACGGTGTTAAATATTGGCAATGTTTTTACAAGATGCAATATTTGTTTTTTTTCAGTCAATATGAAAAACTTGCAAAGTTATTTCTGGACAGGTAAGCTAAACTTTAAACTAAAAGTATACTTGATATGTTGGACCTTTTATGAAAAGTAGTCTACTTTTTCCTGTCGAGACATGCCTTCACTTTATCAACCCGTAAAATGTTTGAGTTTGGGAAGGTGTGATGCCAGCATTTGCAAAGGTTGTTGAAAAACATGCTTTATTTTAAAAATTTTTCTGTATAAACTACTAGCGTTAATAGGAAAAACATTAGCTATGTAAATTCTGATTGCATTGAATCGTTTTCTGCTGCTGGAATTTCTTGAGCATGACATCTCATTTTCAGAAGATCTGTGACATTTGTATGGGCTTGTAAACATGTATTCTGTTTACAATTGGACGTGTAAATACACATCAACTCAGTCTCTTAATTTAGAGTTCATGAATAAAATCACAGAAGTTTACATTTCATTAAAAAGTGTCCATCATACCAGAGATTTTCCAGTTTGCAGTTTGGATCATCTTTTCTGCCAACAAGCACTGAATCTTCAGGGTGATTGTAGCTTAGATCCAGCTCTCTCAAATGGGATACATTTAAACTCAGAGCTGAAGCCAGATGAGAGCAGCCTTCCTTTGTCACCATACAGCCAGATAATCTGCAATTTTAGACATCAAAGTTAGAAATTGATGTATGTATGTATTTATAGTTGTATTACTATTTTAATATTACCTTAGCTTCTCCAGTTGACAGTTTGGACTCTTCAATGCATCAGAGAGCAGCTTCACACCTGAATCTTTCAAGTCATTGTTACTTAGGTCCAGCTCCTTTAGACAGGAATTTGATGACTGTAGAGCTGAAGCCAGGCTTCCACAACACAGATCAGTTAAATTACAGATGGACAATCTAAATTGAAGAATAAATTATAAATGGCTTCAGTGATCACTGTGACTTTCAGCAAAATGTGCTCATACATGGGCTAAAATGAATTGTGATACAGCAAAGATTTTATCGTGTCTCATGTTATAGGCAAATAACAGTATCTTCGAACATATCCACTTTTATCCAACATATACATTATCTATATCAGAGGTGTCAAATCCAAACTTGGTAAGGACCATGTTGAGGGTTGTTAATAAAGTCAGGAGCCAGACATATTGGGCCTCATTTATCAATCTAACGTAGAAACTAGCATAGATTCGAGTGTACAAATCAACGTACGACAGAGTTCACGTCTGATTCATGAAACAATCGTATGCCGTCAATCCCGTCGTACAAATGATTGCACGTTGATAAATTTGGCGGCTGAAAGCAATCGTCATTTAAATATCATGCCCCTAAAAACACCCCGCTTTAGAAGCCTTGCCCCTAGAGTTTACGACACGAAGAAACGAAACCCGGCCAAAAAGAGGAAGTAAACTCATGGAAAAAAAAAAAATCTTACTCTGAAACACTCTTTAACCTTATATTTGCAAACAATGACATTAATTTATACCTATATTAAATACCAATAAATATAACAAAATATTTATAAACATTATAGCCTATTTAGTTCTCCTTAATCCACAACAAACGCTTTAAATTTGAAGGTATTAAAGAACAAGAATGAAAAATGAGTAGCTATAAAATTGTATGTTAAACTATGAAGTAAAACACCAATTAGACTAGTGAATACAGAATACAAATATCGAGCTAAAATTAATAAATGAGCAAAGTGAAACTAAACGGCATTGTCCTCTAAGCCTATCGACATCCAAATGTTTCCTGTTTTTTGTTTTTTTTGCCATGTAAAATTTGGTCGCTAAACACGTCTTTGTACTTCACTTGTGTTCCAATATCCACGTAAAACACCCTACACATGCGCATTTTTTTTATTTTGGGGCTGCACGCTGGTATTACCTTTTAAATAACTTTTAAGTTTGGTTGACTGCATGTTAGTTTGATTATTGGCTAAAATGTCAAGTTAGCATGATCAGTTACATTTAATAAAGTAAAGATATAAAGAAAACAATGCATTAAGAGTGTCACAAAAACACAGAGTTGTTTTTTCTCCTATTCAAAATCTGTTAATTAATTAAGAGAAATACATTTCGTGTAGACTAGCTCTCTTTATTTAATTTATTCTTTTTATAAATTCTGTAGGTTATTTCTCCGTTCACCGAAGTGCGGCCAGTTGGGTGATGTGAAGACGTGTGAATCGCATGGTCTGTTGTTTATGCTGTCATTTGCGCATACAAATCTAACACCCTAAATGAATTGAAATAATAATAATAATAAAAAAAAAGTTTTGTTTGTCGGCCAGGTAAATAATCTAAATCAACAAAATGCTGTCATTATACAATTCTCCAAAATTTTCTAGGCTGCACGCAAATTCAGGCTAACTCAAAAACTTGCGTACACGAGCTCAGACCTGATGTGACATTTGATCGCAGCCACCGTTCACGTCCATATTGATAAATTCCAAGTTTTGCGTAGAAACGACTGTACGCCCAATTTTCTGTCGTACGTTCATTTCATAAATGAGGCCCATAGAGTTTTTTTTTTTTTTGGTTTATTAAAGAAAAAAAGTGTATTAACAATTGTATAAAAATGCTCACAATTATCAAAATAGCAAGGTTTTACATTTAATTTAGATTTGGAACACATTTGGACCACATTTGTGTAACAGCAGGCTTTATCTTTATCAAAACAAGAACCAGCATAACTGCATAAAACAGAACAGTAGACAAACATAAAAGAGTAGTCTACTTTAAAAACAATTTCACAAATTTCACTTTCAGAAAATGACGAAGTAAAAGATGACAACATAGTAAAAAATCAACTGATGAAGCAACAACTGATGTATATACAGTGGGTATGGAAAGTATTCAGACCCCCTTAAATTTTTCACTCTTTATTATATTGCAGCCATTTGCTAAAATCATTTAAGTTAATTTTTTTCCTCATTAATGTACACACAGCACCCCATATTGACAGAAAAACACAGAATTGTTGACATTTTTGCAGGTTTATTAAAAAAGAAAAACTGAAATATCACATGGTCCTAAGTATTCAGACCCTTTGCTGTGACACTCATATATTTAACTCAGGTGCTGTCCATTTCTTCTGATCATCCTTGAGATGGTTCTACACTTTCATTTGAGTCCAGCTGTGTTTGATTATACTGATTGGACTTGATTAGGAAAGCCACACACCTGTCTATATAAGACCTTACAGCTCACAGTGCATGTCAGAGCAAATGGGAATCATGAGGTCAAAGGAACTGCCTGAAGAGCTCAGAGACAGAATTGTGGCAAGGCACAGATCTGGCCAAGGTTACAAAAACATTTCTGCTGCACTTATGGTTCTTAAGAGCACAGTGGCCTCCATAATCCTTAAATGGAAGACGTTTGGGAAAACCAGAACCCTTCCTAGAGCTGGCCGTCTGGCCAAACTGAGCTATCAGGGGAGAAGAGCCTTGGTGAGAGAGGTAAAGAAGAACCCAAAGACGGAAGCCTCTCCTCAGTGCAATACACATGAAAGCCTGCATGGAATGACTCCAAGATGGTGAGAAATAAGATTCTCTGGTCTGATGAGACCAAGATAGAATTTTTTGGCCTTAATTCTAAGCGGTATGTGTGGAGAAAACCAGGCACTGCTCATCACCTGTCCAATACAGTCCCAACAGTGAAGCATGGTGGTGGCAGCATCATGCTGTGGGGGTGTTTTTCAGCTGCAGGGACAGGACAACTGGTTGCAATCGAGGGAAAGATTAATGTGGCCAAGTACAGGGATATCCTGGAAGAAAACCTTCTCCAGAGTGCTCAGGACCTCAGACTGGGCCGAAGGTTCATCTTCCAACAAGACAATGACCCTAAGCACACAGCTAAAATAATGAAGGAGTGGCTTCACAACAACTCCGTGACTGTTCTTGAATGGCCCAGCCAGAGCCCTGACTTAAACCCAATTGAGCATCTCTGGAGAGACCTGAAAATGGCTGTCCACCAACGTTTACCATCCAACCTGACAGAACTGGAGAGGATCTGCAAGGAGGAATGGCAGAGGTTCCCCAAATCCAAGTGTGAAAAACTTGACTCATGGCTGTATTAGATCAAAAGGGTGCTTCTACTAAATACTGAGCAAAGGGTCTGAATACTTAGGACCATGTGATATTTCAGTTTTTCTTTTTTAATAAATCTGCAAAAATGTCAACAATTCTGTGTTTTTCTGTCAATATGGGGTGCTGTGTTTACATTAATGAGGGAAAAAAATGAACTTAAATGATTTTAGCAAATGGCTGCAATATAACACAGAGTGAAAAATTTAAGGGCGTCTGAATACTTTCCGTACCCACTGTACATATATATGATATGATGAGTCGGAGCCTCCCCATCACAGGCTCCTGACGGGAGTGGGTGAAGAGGAGAGAGGAGGGGTGCTAAAAGTGGGGAGCGCGTGCGGCCGAAGGACTCACCCCACGCCTGGACCCTTCCTACTGGAGCACTTTCCCTCCCTCACAGACACGCAGCACCGAGGACACCAGACTCCCCATTTCTTTTGGACACTTTTTCCCCCTTTGGACACTTTTTTTTCTCTTTTTTTATTTATCTAACAAAAATGAACCAAAACAGTGTCCAAAAGGGGGAAAAAGTGTCCAAAAGAAAGGGTAATCTGGTGTCCTCGGTTCCAGCCTTGGTTGGAATTGTCGATATTCGCTGTCCACTTTTCATTTTTTAGACATTATGCTAGTCACCTCCAAAATTTCCGTTATTTTTATAGCGCTTCTTCCGGTCTAAATTAGCGAGTGGAGTGAAGCGCGACAGCACCCCCTGCGTCTCAATATTGTAATTGTCACAGACCTATATTTAAAGCAAGCGTTTGCCAGAATTTGTTGGCGGGCCTGATTAAAAGTTGTGGCGGGCCGCATTTGGTCAGCGGGGCTTGTAATTGACACATGTGATCTATATACTGTTGATAAAATGTAAGGAAACCATAAATATACTAAAGAAACTGATAAGCATACCTCAGTACTTCCAGTTGGCAGTTTGGACTCTTCAGTGCATCAAAGAGAAGCTTCCCTCCTGAATCTTTCAGGTCATTGTTACTCAGGTCGAGCTCTCTCAATGAGGAATTGAATTGTAGAGCTGTAGCCACACTTTCAAAACACTGATCAGTGAGTTTACAACCTGACAGTCTAAAACGAACAGTAAATGGTTAGTTAACTTGAAAAATACCCACACAAATAGGAAGGTCAAAAAACTGTTTAATCTTAACACTTTGTCCTACAACTTGATAAACTGTGACATGGCACAGTGATTGTCTAATATAAAAAAGCATTTATGATAAAAAGGTGGCTGACTCCAGGTCTGTCTGAACCAAATTTGTGTTCAGAAGATTCTGATCACAACTTCCTTATGAAAAAAAAACGTTTATTCAAGTGTGCTATTAGTATACTTCTTTTAAACAAAACAAAAAATAAAAATATAAAAATAAAATAAAAATGGGAAAGTATACTTTCAGTATACTTTTTATATTTTTCTCAGAAATGTGCTTTATATACTTATCTGGAATATACTTAAAAATATTTAAGTATACTTGACCTATACTTAGAAAAAGCCTAAGTATATTTGAGCTATACTTGTGCTCTGAGAATCAGTGTTATAGAAACAACCTTTGTACACAACCAAACCCAAAGCTCTACTCTCTGATGTTCAGGAAACAATCCTCTGTAAAAGCACCACTGTTCCTACCTTAAACCACTTTTAATAGATACTGACCACTGCAGAGCAGTAACACTCCACATATATCCCTCCCACTAACAGGTACCATGATGAAGAGATAATCAGTGTTATTCACTTCACCTCCCTAACTTAAAATAAGTATACTTCAAGTTTACTTTATTAAGTATACTTAAGTCAATTTCAAGTATTTCTGAGTATACTTTATATATAAAAAGTATACACATATCGGTGTACTAATAGTATACTTTTACGTGTACTATTTCACTACTCCTTGGGACTAAATTGGCCCACTTTCTAGTATATAAAAGTATACTTTTAAGTAACTTTGAGTACATAACTAGTTTACATCTGTGTTTTCAATTTGTACTGGAAGTATACTAAAAGAGATACTAATTAAATATTTTTTATGCATTTTTAGGACAGTTTGAAGTATAGTCTCAGTAAACTACTTAAGTTTTCTTTAAGTGAACTTTACATCATACTTTAAATATACTACTATGTCCCTATTTAGGTATTAATTTCTATATTTTGTTGTATATATATATATATGAACACACAAAACATCAAATGAAAGAACACGGTATCTGTTTACTTCTAGCTTCATGCATTCTTTTTTTTATAAACACTTAAATGAGGGCAAGTTTCATTACAAAAAAATACATAAACAAAATTTTTAACAAAAAAATAAAAAAAGATTCATGATAATCAAAACATAGATGGAGCTAATCAACACCCTCTTCACCCTCTTCATGGATCGACATTTGTATAATGCATAATGTTTTATAACACAGATTTACATATCTATGTTTTTGATGCTGTCTTCTGCCTGATTGTGTTAAATTACATGTGGAAGCATTGTGTTTCAGTTTCTTCTTCACTTGAGTTTTGGAAATTCTGTACAGAAGATGTGCAATAGCACCCTAGTGTATAACAATGAAAACAAGGAGCATAAGTATAACTCAAATATACTTACTTTTTTCTAAATATAAGTCAAGTATACTTAAATGTCCACTTTCCTATTTTAGTTTAAAATAGGTACACTAATAGCACACTTGAATAAACTTCTTTTTCATCAGAGCTATCAGGAGTCATAATGTTATGCCTGATCGGAGTACATTCCACTTTATGCAAATTGGATGAACTCATTATTATTATTATTATTATTATTATTATTTATTTTATTTTTTTCAGAAAAACTTTAAAAATGGCAAATGGCAAAATGCTTACAAGGCTTTTTTGCAGTTCCTCACAGCTGGTATCAGTCTCCTTCTGCCTTCATCTGATGTATTGAATTTCATGAGGTTCAGTTCATCCAGCACCTTATCTGACATCTGAAGCATATAGGCTATTGTTGAGCAATAAGGGAGAGAGAGTTTTGAATATAAGAGTTTATCTGAATTCACAAATTCCTGAATTTGTCTGTAGAAAGATTGATTATCCAATTCCTGCAGACAGAGGAACAGATTGATAGATTTATCAACTGAGAGTTGTTTATCACTAGTAATTATATTTGAAATGTATCTTGTGATCTCATAATAGGCCCCTATGTTGTTCTCAGTGTATGCCAGTAGATCTTGTAAGAGTCTCTGATTAGACTCCAGTGAGATGCCCAGCAGGAAGCGGAGGAAAAGGTCGAAGTGTTCATCATTCAATGATTTATCAACTGTTGCTTCAAGCAGCATGTACAATGACATTTGCTCAGATTTGTAAAATGAACTCAGTACTTCCTTGTTATTGTGCGCGTGGCAGAAAAACACATAGAAAGCTGCCAGAAACTCCTGAAAACTGAGATGAATGAAGCTGTAGGTTTTTCTCTGATGAATCACAGATTCCTCTTTAAAGATCTCAGTGCAAATCCCAGAATACACTGATGCTTCTGTGACGTTTATGCCGCTCTTAATCAGGTCCTCCTCATAGAATATCACATTGCGCTTCTTCAGCTGATTGTAAGCCAATTCAGCAAGTTTCACAATCAATTCTTTGTTGGACTTCAGGAGTTCTGGAAGCTTCTCTTCATACTTCTGATTCCTCATGGTGATCTGAATAAGCAAGAAGTGGATGTACATTTCAGTCAGCGTTTGTGGAATTTTTGCATTGATATTTTGTTTCAAGATGTTTTGAAACACAGTAGATGAAACCCAGCAGAAGACAGGTATGTGACACATGATGTGAAGGCTTCTTGATCTTCTAATGTGTGAGATGATTCTGCTAACTTGACCCTCATCACTGATTCTCTTCCTGAAATATTCCTCTTTCTGTTCATCATCAAATCCCTGAATTTCTGTCAGACGGTTGATGTATTCTGAGGGTATCTCACTGACTGCTGCTGGCCTGGAGGTGATCCAGATGAGAGCAGAGGGAAGCAGATCTCCTCTGATTATGTTTGACAATAACACACCTACTGATGAAGTCTCAGTCATTTCAGAAACTTTCTCACTGTCTGAAAACATCAGTTTAATTCTGCTTTCATCCAGACCATCAAAGACAAACAAAACTTTACACTCCTCATACATCTTTGGATCCAGATCTTTAAGTTCAGGATGAATATCCAGCAGAAGTTTATGAAGACTGAACTGATCATCTTTAATCAAGTTTAGCTCTCGAAATGGAAGCATAAACATGAAATCTACATCCTGATTAGCTTTACCCTCTGCCCAGTCCAGTATTAACTTCTGCACAGAGACGGTTTTTCCAATTCCAGCCATGCCTTTAGTAAGAACAGTCTTTATTTTGTCTTCCTCCTGACATGCTGGTTTAGGTGAAGGTTTAAAGATGTCATTGCAGTAGATTTTAGTGTCTTGTGTTTTGGCTCTTGTCTCCATCTGTAGCACCTCATGTTCTTCATTCACCCCTTCTCTTTCTCCCTCTATAATGTAGAGCTGTGTGTAGATCTTGTTCAGGAGGGTTTTATTCTCTTGTTGTTTGATTCCCTCAAATAAGTGCTCATACTTTTTCTTCATGCTGGTTTTGTGAGTGGATTTGACTGTTTTAATGGCATCAGCCACTGCTTGGTAAGAATCCTGCAGCTCTCCAGTAACTTCATTTTTCTTACTGCAGGCACATAAAAAAGTAAGCAATTAGAGCATTTTGTTCACATTCACATCACACAGAACAGAGCTCTTTTAGGTTGGCTATATGCCATGCTGGCATGCCACACAAATATATATTGCAATTATTTTTCCTCTAATATGCACGCATTCTTTGTCCAATACAGACAGAAATCTCACATAGCTCCTTTCTGGTCACTGCTTGATCAGTGACTTGATCAGAGATTGTAATCTTTCTAGACATGCAACTGTCTGTTATGAATGTTTAAAAAAAGCACAGTCGCAATTTATGTTTTGAATTTTGAGGGCATTCTTATTCATTTTGGTGCGTCATCATTAGCGTCGTGGCTAATGCGGGACACTATTTGAATGATGCGCATCAGAGCGCATCGTATTAGAAGGGGGTACATACGCAAAGCCGCCTGATAAAAAGTATACCCTCATCCACGACATTGAAACAAATGTAATCTTACGTGCAACTTAATCTGTATCCGATTTCAAACGAACAATCATCTGTAAGAAATGCAGCGATCCCTAGGTAAAGTAACTTATGAAAACGTACTGTTATTTTTATCACGAACTTTGCACTGCACAAAGCAGCAGTTACCTTTTAATGCTTAAAACCATGTTATTAGCTTGATATGTGGTATCTAACTAGTGTTCTAATAAGCCACTTTAAAACTCTCCAATTATTTTTTTCTTTTAATATTTGTTATGAACAGAACTGTAATATTTTTAACATACTGAAATACTTTAGACGCGGAGCGAAGGCGGAGCGGTGTTTCTAATATAAGTGAGCGAGTAGTGGAGCAGGAGCGGGAAATGGTGAACCCGGAGCGGAGCTGGAGCGGAGTGATTAGTAAAACATCACATACTCTGGTGCACATGTGCATGGCCTTAGCAAAAGCAGTACCTTAATAATTGTATCCAAAATATTTTATTGTAATAAATATTTTGCCTAATATTGCATGTTTGTAACAGATACAGTGCCTATAGAAAATCATCATAACATCAGAGTTACTTTATTTGTCATACAGCCTGAAATCAAGGTCATTGTAGTGTTGGAAAGTGAATGACCTGCAAGGCCTAAAACTAACTTTTTCCACACCTGCCAATGACCAATGATGTGATAAAATTTACCAGCCACAATTTTATTTTACCAGCCATACAACTCTTTTTACAAAAACAGGCAGTTATTACAACTACAATGATTAAATATAACTTGTCCTTTACGTTACTTACAAGAGAAAAAAACACAAACAGATTTATTGATTTATCTTTGTTTTTGTTTAGATTTGTTCATTGAAGTGCTACAGAGCAGCTCAGTGTATGCTGTGGCAAGCCAATAGGGGAAGGAGAAACCCCAGACCAAAGGTGCAGGCCCTGGCTAGTGAAAGTCATCAACCATGAGTACTTCCACCTGCTCACCCTCCAGACATTGAACCCCCCACAGCTGTAGCCAATGAGGGTCATCATAAAGCTAGGATCTCTGCATTAGTTTAGGGTTGGTGGCCCCAGGACAAGATGATGAATCTTAATGACCTGCCTTCCTTCTGCTCTGTCTCTTGTCTTAAGGTGGCCCCGTGGTGAAATGGACAAAGGGAACAATGACAACAAAGATACCCCAGACTGGGAAGAACCTAAGTTCCAGTTTAAATTTCCTTTTGACCCTCCTGTTTTCTTGGTTGAATAAACATCTCAATTGTGTTAACTCTGAATCTGCCTCTTTTGTGGTTATGTTTTGTGACAACTGAAACCTTGGGTCACCCTAAAACTTAGGGCTTCAACCTGCTGAAATGTTACTATAAATATATTTCCTTTCCATATGTGCATTATGAATAATAAATAAATATATTTCCCCACTAACCAGACGCAATGTAATGAACAATATTTTTCTTTTACTGCTCATATTTCATACCTGTTGAATGTATAGTTTAAAATGGGTTTGACTGATAAACACCCTTTTAAAAATTACTATAGTAAAAGTGCTATAGTAAAATTACAGTTTGTACCATTTGTATAACAATACTTTTACTACAAATAGCCTACCATCGTTAAACTGTGGTCATAGTAAAACCCAAGTTAATTTGTGAATAAATGGTTTAACTTAAATGTGCAATTTTTGGTTTTATTTGTAGTAAAACCATGGCTAATTTGTTTCTGTGCATTTGTGCTCTTACTCCAAGCCTTACTGTTTATTCCATTGTTTAAAATGGCTGAATGCATGTGCGGTAACTGCCTTATTTAACAATGTTAAACACTTAAATAATTTTAAACAGTAACACGTTGGCAGTGGGACTACTTTGAATATTCATATTTTGGCATTGGGCTACATGCAGTGAAATGATGATACAGAATAGTCACTAAACATTTAATACAGATAAATAAAGGTTTATTATGAGCTTATTCATCAGGTCTTACAAACACTGCAGCATTGTGGAGCACTGACACCCTGTGGTGAAACAATCACGCATGATTACCAGGCACCGCTTTCTTAGATCAGTTTATGTTTGATTAAAACTTCACATTTCGTTGAGTTTTGAAAATTCTGTAAACAGTAATCTTCAGAATATGTCTCCTCTGTCTCTGAAAATTTCGGATTTTGAAATCATCCCGCAAACTCTCATTTTATTCAGCATTTAAGTTAACTAGATGATTACAGCACACTGAAAATGTACATAACCAGAAATAACTGACCTGTAACATTTCAAAATGGAAGTGCGTCAACAGGCTCAGTGCAAGTAGTTTATTAGCCTGGTGTGTAATCTGGAAGTTGACTGCTTGGACCCGAGAAATTTTATAATGATATGCTCTAACGGGCTGATCACTTTACCAAACCAGGCATTTCACTGATTAATTTTTAATAATCCTCCAGATTATATATTTTTTAATGATCTTTTTATTTTACTGATGAGCATTATAATGTGTACATGCAGATCAAAAAAAGTTAATTTTCCAGGGTGTAATGTGACAAAAAGGAGGCTAAAGGTTTTCACAGGGTATGATGATTTTCTATAGACACTGTATCCACTCAATTGTGTTTAGGAATAAAAAAAAAAAAAAAAGACCTCAGAAACTACTAAAAAGGGAGATCTCACATGGCTTCAGAGGTCACAGCTCCAGTTCTGAAGTTTTTGGGTGGATCCATTGAATTTGTAGTCTTTACAGACACACAGCTGGAACATGGTGCACCTCTCTCCTCTCTGCTCTCATAGCGACGCTTTTTAGTAGAAGTTTTCTCCTCCATATCCTTGATTTCAGATGCTTTTCTGAAAACATTAGACACCGCACAAGAAAATTTTGGGGAGGTTATGCATAAACACTGCGAATGTGCAAATAAAGTCACCTTTATGTAGGCAGTAGCAAAAGCATAGCATTTAGGTGTGACAATCTTCATGTTTAAGTGAGATATGTTTTCCTTAAAAAAATAAATAAATAAATAAAAATCACCAAAAAAGCTGTATACTAAACTTACGAAAATGTTATAACTTCTTTGCCAACACAATGCAATGCCTAAAACCTAAATATGACTGCAAAACGATGCTTTAAACAGCTACATTTTTAACAGAAATATTAATTTAAGTGTTTAGGAGAAACACTTGGAATTAAAAAAAATGGCATCCATGTTTGGTATAGAGATAAGACAAAGCAATCGTATTGTTTCTTATGCCTATCTGATGTTTCAGGTTCTTGTCTGCAATACAGGAAAAAAATTCTCACATGGCTTCAGAGGTCACAGCTCCAGTTCTGAAGTTTTTGGGTGGATCCATTGAATTTGTAGTCTTTACAGACCCACAGCTGGAACATGGTGCACCTCTCTCCTCTCTGCTCTCATAGTGACGCTTTTTAGTAGAAGTTTTCTCCTCCATATCCTTGATTTCAGATGCTTTTCTGAAAACATTAGACGCCGTAAAAGAAAATTTTGGGGAGGTTATGCATAAACACTGCACATGTGCAAATAAAGTCACCTTTATGTAGGCAGTAGCAAAAGCATAGCATTTATGTATGACAATCTTCATGTTTAAGTGAGTTATGTTTTCCTTAAAAAAAAAAAAAAATCTCCAAAAAAAAGTTAAAATACTAAACTTACTAAAACTGTATTTCTTTGCCAACACAATGCAATGCCTAAAACCTAAATATGACTACAAAATTATGATTTAAACAGCTACAGTTTTAACAGAAGAGTTAATTTAATTGTGTAGAAGAAACACTTGGAATAAAAAATATATCATCTGTTTTTTAAAGTTTAAATTACAATTTTCGCAGATAGCCTCATGGGCAGCATGGCAATTTACAGTGCCTGTTGCGTTTCAGGCATCCAGAGTTCGATTCTTGGCTCGAGGACCTTTCCTGATCCCGTCCCTCTCTCTATTACGTTGTTTCTTGTCAGATCTAAACAATAATAAATAATAAAGGAAAAACATCAAAAAAAAAATATATGTCTATATATATCTAAAAAAAAGTTTAAATGGCTTGGTCATAAGGCCTACTCGGTTGTAGCTCCTCATACTGAAACAGCTTACTGTATATTTCTATATTAGATCCTGTAGCTGTAATCTCACTCATAGTGAGTCACAGTGAATGATAATTCATATTTGTAGTGTGATCAAACTTTTCATCAAAATAAAATCACACACGTCGTCATACTCACTCTATACACACAAATGACCAAATAAGACCATTTCACACACACTTTCCACACGCTTGGGACTAGGCTTAAGCCATCTGTGAAATTAGGAGTATATTTAGTAAGTCACATAAACTCACTAGATATATTTGATAATCAGTGCATGAACCTGAAGGATGTGAATAACCAGTTAAATAAAAAGTGAATATGTGAAAAATATTTGCATTCAAACTTAATGGCGTTTGCCTCATTAAATATTTACACAATCACAAAAAAGCATGTCAAATGAAGTAAAGGACGTAATAGCTACTGTTTAACTTAAAGAATCTGTTCAGAATAAACTGGATGACACATTCACATTCATATTACGGAACTCATTCTGAAATCAGAAATAAAGCAATACCTAAAATCTATTTACGATCTGATGAACTAGAAAGCTGTTAGGCTAAGCGTGTTAATGTATGTATTTCAATGTTTTGTTTTATGTCATTTTTATTTATTTATTTGTTTTATTTTTATTTTCTTTTTCTGTTTCTTTAGAACTTTGTAGCACCCCCTGGCTACTGTAATATGTTGAATTTGAGTAACTAAATAAATAAGTAAATAAATAAATAAATAGCCACAGACAGACTTCCGTTTTCTAATAAACAGGTCTCGTTGCTTCAGGTTTACGCGTTTTGCATATGCCTCGTTAAATATTAAGTTGATTGACTCAAGATGCCTTCAAAATACTTTAAAGATGATCATAACTAATGTCCATCACATATGTGGATTGCTATATAAAAGTTTATAGATATTCACTAACATTTATATATAAATATCGAATTAAACGTCCACAATAAAAACAGCTAGCTCGTTTTACTGATTACATTAAAAGTCCATCGATATCGCCGTTATTTATTACGGCTACAAGCGGAAGCCATGTTTTCCGGGTTTGATCAGTTGAAGTTCGACATATTCCCTATTTATTCGCTGTAGGATAACCGCTGAAAAGTAAGCGTTATTATTAGTAATTTACAGTGTTGTTATAGCCTACCTGATATTAGCCTATTGTTGAAAAAGTAGTTTGCTGTGCTCAAATCTTTTAAACTTTTACTCAACCACCGACAAGAAGAAGCGAAACCGAAAGAAAACCGTGCAAGTAGGGAATGCTTATAGTAAACAATAAAACAATAATGAGAAGTTCTTGTTTATGTAACTTCAACTGCTCAAAAGGCCTTCGCATATGAAACAAACACAATCAAAAACTTTGCAAAGCCTATTGGAGAACAGCTACCACATTTTTACATACATCGAAAGTTCACATGGGCTACAGACCAATTCCTGAACCTGGAAAATGGGAATAATTGAACAAAATAAGATGAATCATAAAAATATACTTACCTTTAAAGCCTTTTTAACATCTCTTTTACCACATTATATAGACTGAATTCAAATAAAAATATTGAAATGAAAATATCATGGATTGGCATGCACGGAAATGGCTTCGTTCCAAGATAAGGTGGAAAGGTGGGGGGTAAAAAAAGATAACGAAGGCGGATACTAATGTCGTCGATTTCAAAGATGCAAGATTGTCATGTTATGTCCTCACCACTAGATGGCGCCCCAGCTCTATTAAATTAGGTTCATTGTCGGTGTATCGATCACAATTACACCTCCATACGGCTCTAGTTTTTGTAGTACACTTGGTCTACACCTACAGCCCAGCGTTTTATGCTGCTCTCAGTCTGCATATCTGTTAGGCTATATGCAGAGCTGGGTAGTAACTGATTACATGTAATCTGGATTGCGTAATCAGATTCCAAAAATGAAGTACTTGTAATCAGAGTAAGTTACATTTTAAAGTACTCGTAATCAGAGTACAGTTACTTTTTCATGGATTACATGATTACATATTATTCACACAATGGCAATAAATTATTTATAATTCATTGATTTCCCCCTAATTTCTCTTTTTTATCTTTTCAATTTTCATTTCTAAAACAGTCTGCCAATTACTGGTGAACACATTCATTTTAACAGGTTTTTAACCATGTATTATTATGTCTTTGGAAGGCTTTTGTCTTCCCAACTCGTTTTTATTTAAGTTACATTTACAATATTTCTTATTTACATGTCATGCAGGCATTCCAAAACTGTTTGTCATCTAAACCTTATTTGCCAAATGTACAGGTGCATCTCAATACATTAGAATGTTGTGGAAAAATTTATTTATTTTAGTAATTCAACTTAATTTGTGATGATTTTGGCTTACATTTAACAAATTACTGAAATAAATGAACTTTTCCATGACTAATTTATTGAGATGCGCCTGTATTTATTATAACTACCCCTGATTTTTTTTTAACCCTGAGACCCCGGAAAAATAAGCTTTTTAACTGCTATTTGAGTACAAGAAACTACATTCATGGGGCAATTAATTTCATTTTTATTGCTGATTTGACATGTAATTTAATTGTGAGTTCAGCAAGCAGGTTTTGAGATTTCAAGATTTACCCATTTATTTTACAAGACTTGTATGAGCTACCCAGGGGCGTTGGAAATGTAGTGTACTGACTATCTTTGAAAGGGACTTTGTTTTAAAATGATTTATTTTAATTTCATTTTTTATGATGTATTTAATTGTTAAACTTAATTTGTTAATTTGTTAATGTCATTAAACTCACAAACCCCCTGCAGTTCCTTTACGAACCCTAGTTTGGGAAACCTTGATGTAATATAGTGTTTAATGCACTTCATGTTGTAAATGACAAAGAATGGAACATATTTTCTTACTCTTTGCATTTTTTACATCATTATGGTACAAGATAATCCTATTTAAATCAATGTGATAAACAAGTTAAATTAAAAGTAACTTAAAAGTAATCCAAAAGTAATCTGATTAGAATACCTAAAATAAGAAATATGTAATGTAACTGATTACATTACTGACTACAATTTTTGTCATGGAATCTGGAATCTGTACCTGATTACAATTTGTAAGTAATCTACCCAGCTCTGGCTATATGTGACCCTGGACCACAAAACTAGTCATAAGGGTCAATTTTTTGAAATTGAGATTTATACATCATCTGAAAGCTGAATAAATAATCTTCCCATTGATGTATGGTTTATAAAGGATAGGAGAATATTTGGAAATCTGGGATCTGAGGGTGCAAAAAAATCGAAATATTGAGAAAATTGCCTTTAAAGTTGGCCAAATGAAGTTCTTAGCAATGCATATTACTAATCAAAAAATATGTTTTAATATAAGATGATAGGAAATTTACAAAATATCTAAATGGACATGATCTTTACTTATAATACCCTAATGATTTTTGGCATAAAATAAAATCAATAATTTTGAATCATACAATAAACCGTGCTACTTAAGACTTAAGGTTTTGTGGTCCAGGGTCATATAGATGCATTTGAGATTCTGATTTGCTTGCCCTGTGTCACTGAAATTATAGACTGCAGATATTGACTGACAGCTTTCCGTGTGACGTAGCCTATCACTTCCTACAGGGCTCTAGTTTGGCATGACTCACAGTGTATGAGTTTAGTATTCAGCCGTGAGCAATAACAGCGCGTGAATCTACATGCATATCAATAATAAACGCGTCCTGTGAGTCATATATAGCGCACGTGCGTGACTTTGGTCTTGACATAAGCTCCTTTGAAGGACAATACTGCTGATAGGTGACCTAGTATGGAGCTAAATCTGTAAATGCACACATGCATATTAGTAATATTATTTGCAGACACTGTTATTTTGCAAAATATTTCCACAGAAAATGCTATGTAAATCAGCTGTCAGTGACTGACAAAGAGGTCATGTGCTCAGTGACACAAAAATCTCCTGCTTACTCTTGCTCTTCTTCTTTGAAGAGCTCAAAGTCCACAAGTAAGAATCAATACCACTGATTCTGGATCAGCCAACAAGGCCACCAAGGCTGACTCGCCCAGCAGTGAGGTAGAGAGGCAGATGTGTGTGGTGATCTGACATCAGAGGTGAGGAGGCTTTGATGGAGCATAAGGAACATTTAAGGGATAGTTCACCAAAAAATGAAAATTCTGTCATTAATTACTCACTTTCATGTCGTTCCAGACCTTCGTTCAACTTTGGAACACAAATTAAGAAATTTTTGATGAAATCCGAGAGCTTTCTGACCCTGCATAGAGAGCAACACAACTGACATGTTCATGGCCCAGAAAGATAGTAAGGACATTGATAAAACAGTCCATTATTCTCCTATTCTCATAGCTTTGTGAAATTACGGTTAAACCACTGATGTCACATAGACCATTTTACCCTTGTCCTTACTACGTAACAGGGCATGGGAACATTTCAGTTACATTGCTGTCTATGCAGGGTGAGAAAACTCTCGGATTTCATCAAAAACATCTTAATTTGTGTTCTGAAGAAAAACAAAGGTCTTATGGGTTTGGAACGACATGAGGGTAAATAGTAAATGACAGAATTTTCATTTTTGGGAAAAAGAGCCAAATCAGAATGAAATCAAGCAGGAATATATTGAATTTCCAAAGAAATGTTCATTTGTCAACTGAGAGCTGTTCAGTTAAAATGTTCTCAATTAAAATATTCTTATTATACAGTGCATTTTATTTGACAAAAAAAAAAAAAAAGTATGATCCTGTGAACAAGATGAGTCATGAATATTTTTATTTTTTTACTGTTTTGTAAATTGCAAATGCATATACCTGGTTTATTTTGTCATAATAAGCTCATGAAAATAAATGCCACAAAAATAAATAAATACATAAACCAACCAAAAAAATAATTTTTATTTTATTATTTTATTGAATTATATTTTAAGTATCATTATGACATTGTTTACATATTAATTAAGCAAATTCTATTTAACCTTATACTTAATAAATAATTAACCCATATTCACATTGCTGGACGAGTCTACTTTTCAAAAATATATTTTTTTAATAATTCATTGCAATATTGTAATACCGTATTTTTATTTAAATTCAAATAAAGGCAGCACAACAAATATTATGATGTATAAATATTTTACAGTTTAAAAAATAAACTTTAGTGTCAGTGCAACTTTTATTCAGCTTGGATATCTTAAATTGATCAATAGGCTTTTATATTGTTACAAAAATATATATTTTTAAAATAAATAATCTCTATTCATCAAACAAATCTGACAAAAAAGTAAACAGCACAACTGATATTAATAATAAGATATGTTTCTTTGCACCAAATCAGCATATTAGAACGACTTCTGAAGGATCATGTGACACTGAAGACTGGAGTAGTGATGCTTAAAATTCAGCTTTGCATCACAGGAATAAATTACATTTTAAAATATATTCAAATGGAAATACGTTATTGTAAATTGTAATAATATTTCACAATATTTCTGATTTTACTGTATTTTTTAATTAAAGAAAAATTAGCCTTGGTGAGTAGGACTGGACAAATAATCAAAAAATGAATCGAAACCGAAATGCAGAGTATTTTTTCTTAGTCGGTTCTTTTTATTTATTTTTCTTTTCAATCATACTACCAGTAAGAACGTCAGATTTTTTGATTAATCAAGATTCTAAATCTTGGCCTCCGATGTGGAGGCCATTAACCGCCCGACACAAAGTATATATATATATATATATATATATATATATATTCAATTAGAATTAAATTTCTTTAATCAAAATGCATCTTTTTTGGAGATTTACCAATAACCCTTTAGTACTTCAGTCGTATAGACTATATGTTAAGCTCAAAACTAACACACATGGACCAAAAGCCCCAAAACATTGATGTCACAAAAACAACATTTTGATAAAGCACTAATGGTTTTCGGTAACAAAGTGTACAAATACTCAGTACAGTTTGTGCTGCTGTAACACTAGTATGGAGACCTCAGAGGTGAGTAATGGCAGTTTGTGTGTATGTGTTTATGAGTAATGATGAAGCAAGCGGGTCACTTCCTGTTTGCTACGTAATAGGACAGATGGGTGACAATGACAAATCCCATTCTACGGATCCAAACAAACACATTCACACAAATCTAAAGGTGTTCCTCTCTCTACTTTTAGTCTAACAACAGTGTGCCAAGACTAGGCGTAGTTTTCAGTCACCCTGTTTCTTCGCACATTAGCAAGATGTCCCTGATGGACTGGAAAAACAGCAAGAGAAGCGAACAAGGGTTTTTTCAGAACGTGAATGTGCTGACTGCTGTCTCGGTTTGTGACGTCAAATGACACCTCTGTTCATGTGTGAGGATGGTTTGTGCGTTGAATGCAAAAAAGCTCACAGACACATTTCCTGTCCACCGTATTTATCTGTCCATGCTGAGCCCGAGTGCGTTTGGTGAACAAGACGTGTCGTGTTTGTGAAAAATAAGCCTTTCTCTGGGATCCAATATCAGTAAAGATGCCATTCATTAAAGGACAAACATGGATGTTCCCTTACAAAAATTAACCATGGTTTTACTACCATACTAAAACATGGTTACTATGGTAAATAACAAATTAACCATGGTTTTGCTATACAAACCATGGCTTATCCATGGTATTGATTGTAAAACTGTGGTTATACAAATAGCAATCAATACAACAACAAAAATAGTTACCACACACTATAGTAAAACTATGGTTAATTTTTGGAGGGTTGGAGGTAATCAAAATGAGAAATCTTTTGCAGTGCAAACTTAAGTTATTTGTGTTTCTTTTTGAAAAACATTGATGTCAGTGTTGTTGATTTTAGTCAAAAATATGAATTTAGTGACTCGTGTAACCGTCAAGTAAAAAGTTGTAAAATAACCTCAATCTGTCATGAGATTTGCATGAAAACAAAACGGCTAAACGTGCCATAGTTTTCATGTTTTCAAAAATTGCTAAGTATTTTTAAACAATTAAGTTACACTAGACACAGTAATACTTAACAAATAGAGAAGCGATGGCTCTTCACAGAACATATAATTGTTACTTTAATTTTTTTGTGTATGTGTCTATTTATGGGGAATATGTTATGGATGTGACAAGCCTGAAAATAGCCTTTACCAGACTATATGGAAAATAATGCACTAAAAAAATGCTTTAACAACTTTAAGAGAGACCTCGCATGAGTATTTGAACCACCAAATGTTGAAAGCTGCTATCATAAAAACCTTTGGTAAAAACCTTTTTCATTTACCTTTGCATGGAATTACTTTAAAACGCTACAGAAAATCATTTTTAATGGTTAAAAGTGGTGGTTTGCTAGGTTTGTAATGGTATTTGTAGTGGAAACCATTAGAATTTCTGTGATTGTTTCTACCCTTATGAAAATTAGCCATGGTTTTTCTACAAAAAAAAAAAAAAAAAAATCATGGTTACTATAGTTAAACCATGGTAACTACAAATTAGGAATGGTTTTGCTACACTAACCACAATATTTTAATCATAGAATTTGTAGTCTGTGGTTATACAAATGGTAGTCAATTCGCCAAAAAAAAAAAAAAAAAAAAAAAAAAAAAATGGTTACCCTGCTGAAAAAACCAGCTAAAACCAGCCTAAGCTGTTTGGCTGGTTTTAGCTGGTTTAAGCTGGAAGTAGCTGGTATTAGCTGGTCTCCCAGCCTGGCCAGGCTGGTCAGGCTGGTTTTAGCTGGTTGGTCAGCTGGTCTCCCAGCCTGGTTTTAGCTGGTCGGGCAGCTGGTCTCCCAGCCTGGCCAGGCTGGATTTAGCTGGTTTAAGCTGGAAGTAGCTGGTTTTAGCTGGTCTCCCAGCCTGGCCAGGCTGATTTTAGCTGGAAGTGGCTGGTTTTAGCTGGTTTAGGCTGGAAGTAGCTGGTTTAAGCTGGAAGTAGCTGGTTTTAGCTGGTCTCCCAGCCTGTCCAGGCTGGTTTTAGCTGGAAGTGGCTGGTTTTAGCTGGTTTAAGCTGGAAGTAGCTGGTTTTAGCTGGTCTCCCAGCCTGGCTAGGCTGGTTTTAGCTGGTTGGTCAACTGGTCTCCCAGCCTGGCTAAGATGGTCCATTTGACCCAATTACAAATTAATCAGGTTTTTTTTCTTACTGACAGTGTTAAATTCAATATAAGATTAGTTTCATAGTCAGGGAGCCTAGATGATACAACTTAAATTATTCTAGTTGTTAATGATAATAATATATCTGAGAAGATCTTAAAACTAAATTATTGAGGTGGTTTCACAAATTAGTAATAAATAATATGAAGTAGCTTAAATCTGTAGCATGCACTGAATCAAATCAGATGAAATTATTGTCTGAAGAAATACATTCACCATAGTTGTATGACCAAATATAGTCAGCTGTTTTATTTGTGTTTTTACAAGTTTTGCAAGTGTTTTTTTATATATTGAATAATCTTTTACACAAAATACAAATGAAACAAACAGTATTTATATAATAAATAACCATTTAATGTCATCTGCAATTAAAAACACTAGGAGAAAAAAAATACAATATCTTTGACAAGAAATGCTTAAATTTATCAGATTATTCTTTAAGTCCCATTCAGACGTTAATGGTTACAAATACATACAACTTCTGGAATGTTTGAGTCACTGAGGTCTGATTGAGGATGTTTAGTATGTACAGATGATCATTTTCATTAACATTTTGTACAATTTTACATATACTTTATTTATTTCCAAAGGCAAAATTCTTTTAAAATTATAAATACAAGCACCAAAGCTACAAAATCAATTGTGTGATGTGGAGGTTTGTAAAATAATTAAACAGTATAAGGTTTCATTATATCTTTTCTCTGACAATTTTACAGTTAAGGCAAGACATGCTCTTGTTGACTCCTGGCATATCTCCAGGCTCAATAAATCCCAAGTCAACTACCTCCATTGTTCAAAACTTCCCACTTGCTAATGTATCTCTCAAAAGCGAAAGATATGGCTAAGAGTTGCAAAGATCTGAAAATGTAGGTAGGTAGGTGGGGGTGAGAGAATAGACTGACAGTCAGAGAGAAACACAGCAGCACTACATGAAAAGAGCTGCACTGTGACACACCTACATCTACAATCCCCCTCCTCCATCCTAAATGGCTACACACACACCCACTCTTCCTCATCGACACCCCCCTCACCCAAACCTCCCACAGCCCATACATCCACAACCCACATCCCACAAACCCACTCATGCCACCACACTTTCCTCACCCAACCCACACCTGTACACTGTCCTATACCCTCTACACCCATTCACACCCCTACACACCCCTCACATCAACTACCTCTCACCCAACCCACTTCTCCCACATCTATATACCCAACCGATACCCTGCACTTTCTCCCACACCCACCAGCAAAGTGAAACTCACCAATAACCTATACACTGACAGTTACCCAGACACACTGACTAATCTCCCACCCATACACTACCCCTACACCCACTCAGTCACTCAATAGCACCCCCTACAGCCACCCTGACACTCGCTAATACCACTACTATCACTGTACACCCACTCAAAAACTCACTAATTCCCCCTACACTGACCAAGACCCTCACTATCCCTCTATACACCCACTCAAAAACTCACTAATTCCCCCTACACTGACCCAGACCCTCACTAACACCCTATACACCCACTCAAAAACTCACTAATTCCCCCTACACTGACCCAGACCCTCACTAACACCCTATACACCCACTCAAAAACTCACTAATTCCCCCTACACTGACCAAGACCCTCACTATCACCCTATACACCCACTCAAAAACTCACTAATTCCCCCTACACTGACCAAGACCCTCACTATCACCCTATACACCCACTCAAAAACTCACTAATTCCCCCTACACTGACCCAGACCCTCACTAACACCCTATACACCCACTCAAAAACTCACTAATTCCCCCTACACTGACCCAGACCCTCACTAACACCCTATACACCCACTCAAAAACTCACTAATTCCCCCTACACTGACCCAGACCCTCACTAACACCCTATACACCCACTCAAAAACTCACTAATTCCCCCTACACTGACCCAGACCCTCACTAACACCCTATACACCCACTCAAAAACTCACTAATTCCCCCTACACTGACCCAGACCCTCACTATCACCCTATACACCCACTCAAAAACTCACTAATTCCCCCTACACTGACCAAGACCCTCACTATCCCTCTATACACCCACTCAAAAACTCCCTAATTCCCCCTACACTGACCCAGACCCTCACTAACACCCTATACACCCACTCAAAAACTCACTAATCCCCTCTACACTGACCCAGACCCTCACTAACACCCTATACACCCACTCAAAAACTCACTAATTCCCCCTACACTGACCAAGACCCTCACTATCCCTCTATACACCCACTCAAAAACTCACTAATTCCCCCTACACTGACCCAGACCCTCACTAACACCCTATACACCCACTCAAAAACTCACTAATCCCCTCTACACTGACCCAGACCCTCACTAACACCTTATACACCCACTCAAAAACTCACTAATTCCCCCTACACTGACCCAGACCCTCACTAACACCCTATACACCCACTCAAAAACTCACTAATTCCCCCTACACTGACCAAGACCCTCACTAACACCCTATACACCCACTCAAAAACTCACTAATTCCCCCTACACTGACCAAGACCCTCACTATCACCCTATACACCCACTCAAAAACTCACTAATTCCCCCTACACTGACCAAGACCCTCACTAACACCCTATACACCCACTCAAAAACTCACTAATTCCCCCTACACTGACCAAGACCCTCACTAACACCCTATACACCCACTCAAAAACTCACTAATTCCCCCTACACTGACCCAGACCCTCACTAACACCCTATACACCCACTCAAAAACTCACTAATTCCCCCTACACTGACCAAGACCCTCACTAACACCCTATACACCCACTCAAAAACTCACTAATTCCCCCTACACTGACCAAGACCCTCACTAACACCCTATACACCCACTCAAAAACTCACTAATTCCCCCTACACTGACCAAGACCCTCACTATCACCCTATACACCCACTCAAAAACTCACTAATTCCCCCTACACTGACCAAGACCCTCACTAACACCCTATACACCCACTCAAAAACTCACTAATCCCCCCTACACTGACCCAGACCCTCACTAACACCTTATACACCCACTCAAAAACTCACTAATTCCCCCTACACTGACCAAGACCCTCACTAACACCCTATACACCCACTCAAAAACTCACTAATTCTCCCTACACTGACCCAGACCCTCACTAACACCCTATACACCCACTTAAAAACTCACTAATCCCCTCTACACTGACCCAGACCCTCACTAACACCTTATACACCCACTCAAAAACTCACTAATTCCCCCTACACTGACCCAGACCCTCACTAACACCCTATACACCCACTCAAAAACTCACTAATTCCCCCTACACTGACCAAGACCCTCACTAACACCCTATACACCCACTCAAAAACTCACTAATTCCCCCTACACTGACCAAGACCCTCACTATCACCCTATACACCCACTCAAAAACTCACTAATTCCCCCTACACTGACCAAGACCCTCACTAACACCCTATACACCCACTCAAAAACTCACTAATTCCCCCTACACTGACCAAGACCCTCACTAACACCCTATACACCCACTCAAAAACTCACTAATTCCCCCTACACTGACCAAGACCCTCACTATCACCCTATACACCCACTCAAAAACTCACTAATTCCCCCTACACTGACCAAGACCCTCACTAACACCCTATACACCCACTCAAAAACTCACTAATCCCCCCTACACTGACCCAGACCCTCACTAACACCTTATACACCCACTCAAAAACTCACTAATTCCCCCTACACTGACCAAGACCCTCACTAACACCCTATACACCCACTCAAAAACTCACTAATTCTCCCTACACTGACCCAGACCCTCACTAACACCCTATACACCCACTTAAAAACTCACTAATTCCCCCTACACTGACCCAGACCCTCACTAACACCCTATACACCCACTCAAAAACTCACTAATTCTCCCTACACTGACCCAGTCTCTAACCAGCCACCCAGACACACTCGTAGTGTATAGGTTATTGGTGAGTTTCACTTTGCTGGTGGATGTGGGAGAAAGTGCAGGGTATCGGTTGGGTATATAGATGTGGGAGAAGTGGGTTGGGTGAGAGGTAGTTGATGTGAGGGGTGTGTAGGGGTGTGAATGGGTGTAGAGGGTATAGGACAGTGTACAGGTGTGGGTTGGGTGAGGAAAGTGTGGTGGCATGAGTGGGTTTGTGGGATGTGGGTTGTGGATGTATGGGCTGTGGGAGGTTTGGGTGAGGGGGGTGTCGATGAGGAAAAGTGGGTGTGTGTGTAGCCATCTAGGATGGGGGAGGGGGATTGTAGATGTAGGTGTGTCACAGTGCAGCTCTTTTCATGTAGTGCTGCTGTGTTTCTCTCTGACTGTCAGTCTATTCTCTCACCCCCACCCCAACACACAAAACCTACAAGTTCTACACTACTTTAATCCCTCTCATATGAGTTTGGAAAGTCACAAATAAAGATATTATCCGAAGAATAGATGTTAAAACATTTATGTCTGATGCTGTTTATTGGGACCAATTGCAGAGGGGAGTGACTGTCCGTAACGAGTTTAATATGTGGCACAAAACCAGAGTTTTGCGGAAGTGCGAAGAAGGGTTGCGAATCAAATCTCTTGAAGAGCAGAGCAATTTCTGTCCCCACTTCTGCTGTAAATGACACAATGTTCTGTATTTCACCATGGCATCCATTTGTTAACTGAATGCAGCTCTCCCTTCTTCTCTTAGCACGACAGTAGGTCTTGCTGGTGTAAATCAGACCTTTATGTACCATCCTATTGTGCATCAGTACAGTTTCTGGCACTTGTCTCTCTGCTGAGATGAAGGCATTTATCTCCTCATCTCTTAACACTTTAGTTGTGCCACTGTCTAAAACTGCAGTTTCCTGCCAACGCAGACATTTCTGCACTCTTGGATATTCACTGAATTCTCGGCAGAAGTTTAAAACCTGTTCACTGATCAAATGTTTTGTTGCAAAGCATGCCAAGGCTTTATGCAGCAGAAACTTGTTGACAATCTGAACAGCAACACATTTGGTTCCATGGACCAACTTCAACAGACTGCCATTTGCACTTTCAAAGACAAAAGCGGAGTGTGCCCACAATGGACCCCACAGTTTCACGGACTTCGCAAGGTGAGTGAGAAGATGTACATTGAAAGTCATGGCTGTCTCTCCATAAAGTAACTGAAATTTAATGACAAATTCAAGAAGCATGACGTCTGCTTTGTTGACTTCCTCATAGGTAACAGACTCCTGTAAAAGGAGGAAGACAGCAGAGACTAGTAGACTGAGATGTTTCAAGTACCGAGAATCAAGAACACCTTCAAGACACGGTAAACAATAAAAAAGCAACCAAGCTCTCCATTCAGATGCCTTCCAGTATCTGAACTCCTCAAGTGGCCTAGGTAAGCGGGTAATGAGATGTGGAGGTTGGATATTTCTGATGCGATTTTCTATTACCCGTAATGTGTCTGGTCTACCAATGTAATAGGGCTGGTCACAACTCTGAAGTAAAAGCTCTGTGATCTGTCTGGTTACACCAAGAAGGACAGCATGCATATAATCAGGTACGAAGCCCCATACAATGTCAAAGTTTGGCATGTTTATAAGTTGTGATGGACCTTTGACACCTCTGACAGGCCTACCTTCAACTAAGGCTACCTCCATATCTCGTATCATAGACTTTGAGTCTCTGTCATCATGTCCTGATGCTGACACAGTGTACTTAACCTGTCTTTCAACTAAAGCACCAGGATGAAGACAGAAGCCACACCCATAATAACCGTTAAATTGAGTGGTGTTCTGCATTGCAGGTCTTGCTTTCGAGTCTACACAGCAGCAGATGCCAACAATTTTGCTATTTATTTGAACACCATTTTTTCTCCACATGACACCTTTGGAACTAAGTGACTTTGCTTGTTCTGTAAATGGCTTCAGGTAGACCTGCATAGATGGCTCATGAGTTCCAAACCACAGACCAGCAAGGATTACATGCTTAAATCTCATTTTAGGGGGCAGTTCATTTAAGTGAAGCTGTATAGGCCAGATAGAGAATTTTGAAGACTTGTAAACAGGGGACCCATCAGAATTAAAATTGTATGAAAAATTGTTGGGATTTGAAAGAATCCCACCAGGCTGTGACAACTTTTCATACATAACTCCGTCAAAGATGTCTGAGATAACATTCTCAACACTGTGTGGTCTGTCAAATCGATAGCTGAGGTGCTTCTGAATTTCTGGATTTTCCAGAAGGTTCTGAATCTGTGGTCCAACTGGCACGTTGATAAAGAAGCTACCATTATTTAAAGAAGTGATCTCAACCGTTTCATTACAGGATGGACATTGTGTGATGTTCTGGTCAGTAACTAGTTTTTGTGTTCCAATGTGACATTTGCAGGCTCGACAGTAAATATGAAACTCAACTATCTCTGAGTTGTTCTTGAATACCTTATTAAACATATGTTTGGAGCCTGGGACTACATCATTACCAAAAAGGAAATTAATCAGTTTCAGCAAGTCATCCAGTTGACAGCCAGTAATATTGTGTACAGCAGCATGAGTCATTATCAGCAGCAGAGCTTCTGCCTTTGTGATGGACCCTGTTGATTTGAGAACTGTGTCCATCCCTGTGCCTGTGCCAATTTTGTGAAGTGGATCATCTGTTGGAGTTTGAGCCTCACTTTCACTATCCGTTGCATCGGTATCTTCAGAAGATGTGCTAAAATTGTTCTCATCCAATTCATCCTGCCCAAATAAATCTGAGACAGTCTCACCCTAGAGAATTTCAAAAAGACATTTTAGTATGGGACAGGGAAAACAATGTAATGATTGTTTGAGCTACACTATGGAATACACAATTTAAATGGAAGATTGTGTATACTGATTATGTATATAGCTTCTGAAACAAACCAAAAAAAAAAAAATTGCTGCTGTAACCTAAAAGTTTATGCATTATCAATTCTATGCTGAATCAAATAAAATGTCTATTTGATGCTTTTTTCACTTAACACAATGACTTTATTTTTTGGCTGTAATTTCTCAGCAAAGTTTCATGTGATTAATCTGCAAATAATTAGATTAATCACCACATTGTGCAATTAATTAGATTAAAAGTCTGAACTGCTTAACAGCAGCCGCCTGTTTTTTTTTTTTTTTTGTTGTTGTTTTTTTAATAAAAAACATGTCAAGAAACAAAATTAATACCCATGGCTCCTTGATGTCATATTGAGGTCTTGTGAAGTGAAACTTTCAGAAGAAACATTAGAAGAACATTATTTACAACATTATTGGGGGGCAGCCGTGGCTTGTAACCAAGAGGTTGCGAGTTCGAGTCCCAGGTCCGGCAGGGATTGATGGTGGGGGGAGTGAATATCCAGCGCTCTCTCCATCGTCAATACCACGCCTGAGGTGAGACCCTTGAGCAAGGCACCGAACCCCCAACTGCTCCCCGGGCAGCCGCAGCAATGCAATGGCTGCCCACTGCTCCGGGTGTATGTTCACGGTGTGTGTGTGTGTGTGTTCACTACTGTGTGTGTGCACTTGGATGGGTTAAATGCAGAGCACAAATTCCTAGTATGGGTCACCATACTTGGCCTCACGTCTCGTCACTTTCACTTTCATTATTACCTATAATCCAAATCTGATTCTTTTCTGCAAACTGGTTCTTTTAGACAGTGAAATTCAGTGAACTGGTTCAATTCACTAGTTTCAACTAAATTACGTAAACACATATGGAATTATATTATTAAATCACCCAATAACAGTGTTGGGCATATTCCTTTAAAAAAGTAATTAGTTATAGTTACTAGTTACTTCTCACAAATAGTAACTGAGTTAGTAATTGAGTTACATCATTATAAAAGTAACTAATTACCAGGGAAAGTAACTATTGCGTTACTTAAAAAAAAATAAAATAAAATTCAAATTTGTCAAATAACTTGGCTGCTCTCAATATTAAA
Source organism: Cirrhinus molitorella (assembly GCA_033026305.1). Classification (NCBI taxonomy): domain Eukaryota; kingdom Metazoa; phylum Chordata; class Actinopteri; order Cypriniformes; family Cyprinidae; genus Cirrhinus; species Cirrhinus molitorella. Next base: position 28,089,206 of record CM065121.1, on the reverse strand, counting down.
TATGTTAAATGAATGAAATGGACACTAAATATAATAAATTATTATTATAAAGCATTGTACATTAATCTACACTATTTTAATGTTGCTGTGGGACAATGTGAGAGACACCTATCAAATTCAATATATTATTGTAAAAATTATCATTAGTATAGTGAACAAAACACAATATATGGTTTAGAACTTTTAATATTTATTGCACAGACCACAACTGGCCAACAAATAAGTCTTAATATAAATTATGCTTCTTAAGGAATGTACCAAAAATAAATGAATAAAACTAATTTTAGGGCTGTGCAATTAATCAAAATTGTTTTTCGATTTCAAAATTTATTGTATTGAAAATAAAATAATCGAGATAAAACTATTATTTTTTTTATTTTATTTTTAAAAGCACCAAAGAGAATTCGCACTGTTCTGTGTATGCATTCAGAGACAGAAAAGAACACAGACTATTTTTTCAGCTATTAAAATGGTTCAGTTTTTGTATGTAATAGTTTTTTAATTTGGGAAGTTGTTGGGAGGATTTTTTTTTTGTTCGTTAAATATAAGTTTTTGTTCAAATCATCATGACTTGACTGAAATAAAATCTATAGCTATAAAAGGGTTAAAGTTTTAAACAATGTTGGTTGAAACGTTAAACAATGTGCGCTTTGTTTGTGCTGAAAGTGGAAGCTAAAGCCACTTCACGGGACAGAGGCGCCAGCGCCGTCACTTGCATTGATTTCCAGTGGAAACAATTTAAAATTATCCATCAAAACCATACATGGCTTACAGACATGATGAATACATATATGAAAAGCTTTAAATTATTGCTTAACGAAATAAAACAAATAAAACACAAAAACTTTTTCATTATGTAGCTAATCTGTAAAAAGATGCATTTCTCAAGGTGCATCAAATAGGCTAGCAGATTTTGAAAGTGAAAGTGCCGAAAGTGAAAGCAAAAATGAATTGACACTGGCGAGCCATTTTTACCACCACCTTACTAACATTCACCAAAATAATCGTGATTATGATTTTTGCCATAATCAAACAGCCCTAAGTGCTGCTGTACGAAAAAAGATATATAATGTGCGTGACTCACCAACCCTAACCCATTGGGGAAAGGGTGGAAGCTTAAATGGCTGTTATACAGACCTGAAGCCCGAACAAAGTGGCACACAGCAATGATTCGTAGATTCCAGCTCCGTTCTCTGAAGCTTAAATGAGTCACGCACATTATATTTCTTTTTTCGTACAGCAGCACACATCTTATTTGTTTACGGATGAAGACAGCAAGTAAACCAGAAACTGATATCCCGACTTCTTGCGAAAGCGGAAGTGCGTCGCTAGACTCGCTACGCTTGTGCACAGAGTCTATTATAGTAACGCCGCATTTTTGTCAGTAACGGTAATGGCGTTGTAACGGAGGAAAAAGTAATTAGTTTGATTACTCGTTACTGAAAAAAGTATCGCCGTTAGTAACGCCGTTTATTTATAACGCCGTTATTCCCATCACTGCCCAATAATGATGTGAAACTTGGATGTTTTACATGTCTAAAGCTTATAAAGTGAACAAACTAGTCTTCATCAGCTCGCCTTTTTACATAAACAATGAGACACCATAAAAATGTTCATTTCATTTATTGAAGTGTCCGGATCATGTATGCACATATCAGCGACTCATCTGTCTTCAGTCCAATTCAAATGGTTTCCTCAGTTCAGCAATTGTGGGAGGAACTGGAGCACTAAATCAGTTCATTCATCACAGGAGTGATGAGTTTTGACCGAGTAACTTATAGAACTATGCTGCTCGAGCTGTGAACTGTTTTAGGCACTCCAGTTTGATTTGATGAACTTGTGGTGCAAGATTTGCAAAATTACAGTTGCTACATTACATGGCAATACAACAAATTTATATCAAAACAAAACATAATTACAGATGTGTTTGTGGGCCTCACGCCATATTATAAGTCTTTGTTTAGACAAAGAAATCACAGACTCTATAATGCACTGCATGGCAAAAGACATGATGCCCATACAAAGGGGCATAATTTCCATTGGGGACAGGGATGACATGTCCGGCCACTTTTAAATTAATGTATTGTATTGTAGAATGCACGCTCAGCACCGCAGATAGCTTCCCACGACTGTTTAAACGAAACTGAAAGTAAAATGTGCACGTACATTGAAAATCAATTTTAATACCCCGTGTTTAGAGAGCGACTCCCCAATGTGCGCAAATTAGGCCATATGACATATCTAGGCTGTTATTGGCATGTATGCTATAATAGGTTGTGTAGTTGCCTATAGCTCTGTATCATGCTTGAAAAAGTCAGTCTCTATTGGCACTTTGAATATTAAGAGAGTAGCCTACTTTGATTACATTTACATTTAGAAATTTATCAGACTCTTTTATCCAAAGCGACTTACAATGGAGAACAATGGAAGCAATCAAAATCAACAAAAGAGCAATAACATGCAAGTGCTATGACATGTCTCATTTAGCCTAACACAGTACACATAGCAAGGATTTTTAAAAGTATATAATAAATAAAAGAAAATAGTTAGGGGGAAAAAAGTAAGTGTTAGAGGCCTTATTTTTGCTTTTTTGTTAATTGAATAGAGAAAAGCTAGTGTTAGTGTATTTTCTTTTGTTTTTTTTTTTTGAGAAAATAAGCAGTACATAAATGGATAGAGTAGAGGTCATAGAGGTCATTCCACCAGGAGGGTACATTTAATGTGAAAGTCTGGGGAAAGTGATTTTGTGCCTCTTTGGGATGGCACAATAATGCACCATTCATTTGCAGGGCAAGCTTCAAGAGGGCACATAAGTCTGAAGTAATGAATTCAGGTAAAGGGGTGCAGAGTCAGTGGTGGTTCTGTAGGAAAGCATTAATGCGAGCAGCCATTGGTAGCCAATGCAGGCTGGTAAAGAGAGGTGTGACGTGCGTCATTCTCGGCTTATTAAAGACTTGTCTTGCTGCTGCATTCTGGATTAATTGTAAAGGTTTGATAGAGCTGGCTGCCACAAGAGCATTGCAATAGTCCAGCCTGGACAGAATAAGAGCTTGAACAAGGAGTTGTGAAGTTGTGATGTTCAGAAAGAAAGGGCTGGATCTTCTTGATGTTGAATAAAGCTATTCTGGAGGACTGGGCAGTTTAGCAATGTGGTCTGAGAAAGTCAGCTGATCAATCAATCACAACTCCAAGGATTCTGCCTGTTTTTGAAGGAGTTATGGTTGATGTACCTAACTGAATGGTGAAATTGTGATGAAACGATGGGTTTGATGGAACCACAAGCCGTTCAGTCTTGGCAAGGTTGAGTTGAAGATGATGGTCCAGTAAGAAATGTCTGTTAGACAAGCTGACATCCGAGCAACTATCGTCTGATCATCAGGCTGGAATGAGAGGTAGAGTTGAGTGTCATCAGCATAGCAGTGATAAGAAAAGCAATGTTTCTGAATGACAGAACTTAGTGATGTCATGTAGACAGAGAAAAGAAGTGGTCCAAGAACTGAGCCCTGAGGCACCCCAGTAGCTAGATGTTGCGACTTGGATACCTCACCTCTCCAAGATACCTTAAAGGACCTGTCTGAGAGGTAAGATTCAAACCACTGGAGTGCGGTTCCTGAGATGCCCTTTGCCAATAGGGTTGACAGGAGGATCTGGTGGTTAACTGTGTCAAAAGCAGCGGACAAGATCCAGCCAGATCAGGGTTTTTCCTACATTGAAAATTTTGGCGGCCGCCAAAACTATTTTTTGTCCCGCCAAAGCCTTATTTGATCAGTTATGTGAGCGAACCAGGCGACTGTGCTTGTGATAGGGCGCATGTTTAAGTGACAGAGAGTGCGAGCAGAGCCCCTCCCCCACACGCGAATTCTCCGTCTTCAGTTCTGTCTTTCTTTGTTCTCTCCCTCGCGTCAAAATCAACTGATACTATGGTCGGAAGACCGAATCCATGTTTCATGTGGTGCATTCGGAGACTTTTTTTTGCTGAATTACCGCTGGGTGTGAATTGCGCTAAAAAACCCTTATCTTCTCTTACAACTTGAGACAAGCGTATACCGCGCATGCAGCTGACATATACCACACTTTCAATAAACGCAACAACAAAAAAAATCTATTCAGTCTTGAAGAGTGTGTGTGTGTGTGTGTGTGTTGACAAATCTTTTGCGATGTCCTCGCAGCCAGGATTCCGACACAACACTTCCACTAAAGTCCGATTCGCGACCTAATGGCTCCTTTGAGTCGATTCATTTGTGAATTGTTAAAGCAATTGTTCTGCCCGTCAGAATATGAATCGGTGTATAAGAAATCATTACTCAAGAAGAACATATGAAATGTAAGTGTGCTTAACCCATTTAGCAAGAGTGGTTAGAAAAATTTAGTCAATCCACAGTATTTATAAGCCTATGACAATGTGTAGTAAATTACCTATAAAATAATTTAGTTTAAATTTAGACTGGAGTGAGATGAAACTAGATCAAAGCACAAAGCATGATGTTGCTAGTTAGCTACTAGCTGCTAATTTTATTAAACTGTAGTCCATATGGTAAAAAACACTATTACACCTTTTAACACTATGATTTTTAATCCTATTTTTTTTCCATTTATAAATACTAAAAAATAATGATCAGGTCTATCAAAAAAGGATTTTATCTTTCAACACTATGAAAACAAGAGGGAAAAATCACAGCTTTTTTTGCAAAGAGGGCAAGAAAGGATGACAGTGAGAGTGACAGGTAATATCTGTGTCTGACTGATTGCATAGTCTGACTATATGTAATTTGGAAGAAGTTTAAAACCGAATAATTCTCAGCCACAGTCTATTAGTAGTATTTACTGTGTGTGGATGACCATGCCGGTCAGCCACCACCGAAGACCAATTTTGACCCAGGAAAAACCCTGCAGATAAATATTGATGATTTGGAATCAGCTCTTGCTAGTCTTAGGGCTTTAACAAATGAGAACAAGGCAGTCTCAGTTGAATGTCCACTTTTGAAACAAGACGGGTTTCTGTCCAGGAGGTTGTTCTGTGTGAGAAAGGAAGAGATTTGATTGAACACAGCTCGTTCAAGTGTTTTTGCAATGAATGGAAGAAGGGAAATCGGTCTGTAGTTCTCTAAAAGAGATGGGTTTCTTAAGTAGAGGGGTTATACAAGCTTTTTTAAATGCAGAGGGAAAAACACCTGTGTGAAGGGATATGTTAATGATGTGAGTGAGTGCAGGTATAACTGCAGGAGAAATGGCTTGAAGGAGATGAGATGGAATAGGATCAAGTGGACAAGTAGTAGGATGATTAGAAAGGATAAGTTTGGAGACATCTGACTCAGAGAGAGAAGAGAAATATGTGAATGAATGTATGTTTGCTGGTAAGATGTGATTGGCAGATGTGGTAGGAAAAATTGTGCACTGATGGTTTTGATTTTATTAATGAAGAACGTGGCAAAGTTGTCAGCTGTTAGAGTTGATGAAAGGAGGACAAAGAAGGGAGGAGAACAATAATTGTGGAGAACATCAGACAGCCAAGGGGCAGAAGGGGCTGACCTGGAAGACAGGGGGCAGACAGTGTCTAAACAAGATGTAAGAGTGGAGCAGAAAGTATCAGAAGCACAGTTAGCATCAAGCAAAGAGAATTATTCAGGCGAAGGAAGCGAAGATGAAACCATAGTAGATAGCTGGGAGGGAGAAAGTGAGCGCAGGTTACGTCGAAAGACGACATGAGGAGGGGTGTGTTGTCTCAGGAACCATGTTGAGGTTAAGAGTGAGGAGGAACTGATCCGAAGTGTGCAGTGGAGTAACCAGCACATAATCTGTGCAGCAGAGTCGTGAGTAAATAAGGTCCAATTGGTTTCCTGATTTGTGAGTAGCTGTAGTTAACACTCTCTTGAGAACAAAGGAGGCAAGCAGAGTGTGGATGTCTACAGCCTGAGGTTTATCTAGGTGAATGCTGAAGTCTCCAAGCAAAACTAAAGGAGTATCATCCTCAGGAAAGGTTGAGAGTAGCATATATAATTCATCCAAGAAGTTACCTTGTGGTCCTGTGGGGCGATAAACAACTACATGATGAATCTTAAAAGGGTGGCTAATGGTAACTGAATGTGATTAAAAAGAAGAGTTAATACCTAGAGAAAATAATGGAATACATTTCCAATCATTAGAGATAAGTAGACCAGTATCTCCACCTCTTCCAGACAGACGGGAAGTGTGGGAAAATGAGAAACTGTTGGAAAGAGCTGCAGGTGTAACGGTGTCCTCTGGTTTAATCCAGGTCTCTGTCAGGGCTAAGACATTTAGTCTTGAATGACTATTGTTAGAAGTAATGAAATCAGCTTTGTTTACTGCAGACTGGCAATTCCAGAGACCAATAGAAAAAGAATGTAATGTGTTTTCAGACATAGGCAAAGTGTGCAGATTGTTTGGGTTGTGCTGCCTGGTTTGCGAGTGGTAGTAATAATAGTAATATGAAAAGGCATAGTAAGAGTTGTTCATACAAACTGAAAGAGAAATGAAGCAAGGAGTAGGAAAGAGGAAGAATCTAGAGCGATACTTAAGTCTCTGCTGGTGTCTGTGCCTGGTGGAGTCGTACGGTAGAGTCAATAGTCTTTACACTCTTCGGTCTTCATACGAGGGCTACCGCGGTAATATAACCTCTTTATATCCGACTGACAAAAACTACAAGTGAATTCAGCTGAATACTGTTTAACACAACAAAGGGCAAAGCAAGCGTACAACATTGACAAGGTATGCGACTGATATGAGATTATAGCTACACTTTATGTTTACACTTAAGACTAAGAAAGAACTGTGTTGTTGTTGTTTTTTTGGTTATTTATACTGTTTAAATTTATGTTCAATTTGTGAAAAGAGCTTCAGTTAAGAGGTCAATGTTCTAGAAGCTCATGATTCATGAACCGCCATTTTGTGCCCCCAATACCATTTATTATAATCGCAATATGAAAATTTTCCCAAATCGTGCAGCCCTAATTGTAAACAATGTTCAGTTTCTTACACAGTCCAAGTGTTTCACTTCAGTAAGACCTCAATATATTATTATTCTTCTCAAAGATGTGCAGCTGCTGCCTTACATTTTATAAATCACCAAAGAGCATGGTTTCAGCTAAAGAAAAAACAACAACTACATGTTTAATGGCCTGAGGGTGCATAAATGAACAGCAAGCATTTCATTTTTGGGTGAACTGTGTCTTTATGACATAACCTGTTGAAGAGTATACTTGCCAAGATGGTATTTTGGCATAATTCAGTATATTTGCCAATTTAAGAGCAAGAAAACACAACTTACATTTACATTTACATTTAGTCATTTAGCAGACGCTTTTATCCAAAGCGACTTACAATAGAAGCAATCAGAGCAACAAGAGAGCGACAGTGTATAAGTGCTGTGGCAAATTTCAGTTAGATAAACACGATAAGTCTTGCAAGGGTTTTTTTTTTTTTTTTTGTTTTTTTTATAAATATAGAAAACTGAAAAGAGTAGGAAAGAGCTAGTGTCAATTGGTCAAGTTCTGCCGATTAAACTTGATTTAAAGCCCATAATATACATGTCAGTTGTTTAGGACAAATTGGATTATGCACTTTCCCCATAGCCGCTCACTCTGAGTCATCTGCTATTTTTAAGATGTATATCGATATATCGCTCAAACTCGATGTACCACCCAGCCCTATTAACAAGAGCAGAAACTGAAATATATTTGAAATGTAAGATTAAAAATTTAGGATCTTAAAATGTACAATTAGTACAATTTGGTTATAGGTAAGTAAAAATATAGGCAAGTAAAGAAAACCTTGCACAGATATGTTTATGCAGACTACCACTGGTGAAAAAAATAAAAAGACCTCTGAGTCTGAAGTAGATATGTCAGAGGGGGCCTCGTCTGTGTCTGCATGGGTCTGTTTTGGGTCCATTGAGGTTTGGCCAATAGTGTGGCTCTTTAACACTGATTGGTCTCCCACCTATGAAACCACAGATAAGCCATTAATATTCTTGATTCATTTCTAGACTAATTCTGACTAATTATCCTATGTGACTTACACAAGGTATAATTCACAAGTAGATTAGAATTACACAAATTTAATGCATGACACTGAATATTTCAGGCATGCTGGCTCAACACTGAAATACTGATGAAAGCTGGTGAAACACAAGGATGTGTTTCAAAGTTGTTCCAAACCTGTATGAGTTTATTTGTTCTGCTGAACATAAAAAATGTTCAGGTAGCATTGGCCCAAACAGTTGATGATAGCATTGCATTTTTTTTTAAACTATGGAAGTCAATGGGGACCAAAAACTCATAGAGGTTTAGAACAACTTCAGGTTAAGTAAATGATGACAGAATATTAATGGGCTCTTGGTGTGAATGGGCCTTTAGATATCTGTTTTTGAAATGCAATGATCAAAATATTTACAATATAAATCAATTAATATTCAGTAGTGATATATATCATTTATTACATATTTATTAACTGATGATGTTTTTAATATGTAGTTCCCTCTGAACCTAAAGAGAATTTATTTACCTCCAAAGAGGACTCATCTGAACACGTTTGAAGCACAAGGGCCTTACTTGTGCCTGTAATAGCTTCTACCTAATAATAAAAAACATATATAATTAATTAATCATGGAAAATGTGCTAAATCTACAGCCCTTTATAAGGGCTTTGAAATCATGTTCTACTGTAACAGTTCATGAATTACATGTTAATTTCACATTAAGTTGTTAGATAATTCATAGAAACATGTATAGCTACCTCACATCCAACCTTCTTCATAAGCCTTTGTCTGGTTTTGGCTGGTATGATGGACACACTGCCAGGCTCCAGGTATTTTTTATATTTTCGTTTCGGCATCTATACAGAGACATTTTAGTGAGTAACCTTGTACACACACACACACACACACACACACACACATTATCGAATATGTATGTAATGCAATATATATATATATATATATATATATATATATATATATAGGCTATATAAAATTATTCAAAGTAATTAAAGTGAGACAAATTGTATGTGTGAGAATATATATGATAAATAAAATCATATGTAGCTATATATGTGTGTGTGTGTGTGTACATATATAATCATATATATTTGAAATGGATTAAAAAAACACACACACACACAACACACACACACACACACACACACACATACACATATATATATATATATATATATATATATATATATATATATATATATATATGAAATAGAGAGAGAGAAAGAGAGAAAATCATATAAATAAAAAAAAAAAATGATTTTGTTAGATTAGAAATACGTGCGCGAGCTACCAACCTGAGGGTATAAAAGAGGGCTCAACGGGAATTTAAAAATAACGACATTCTCAGACATGTATGCTTATGTGCGGTACTCGGACGGGCACAAACATATCGTTCACGTAAAAGATATAAAAAATTTCGACCCTAACAATTATAAACACGATTTTTTGTATCTTGTTCGCTGGGAAAATTCACACTACCAAGCTCAGGTGCTTCTTATAAAAGGTAAGGTAACGTTTCGAAGGAGAAAATTCGGTTTCGACTGACGTAAAAATTACTGTTTTACATCTACTTACATTTTTGTGGTTTAATTTAACTTTACCAGAGACCCGGGAAGAGATGGAGGACGCAATAGCCAATCCATCCAAGCGGATAAGAACGGCTAAAATCTTGCAGGATGGCGAAATGATCGAGACAACAACTGAAAAAGAAAAAGCAACACTGAAAAAGAAAAACGTATTTGTTAAAAGCTTATTTTGTTTTTCTTAACCTGTGAATATGACTTACCTCATTTATCGACGCATATCCCACTTGTTCTCACAGTTTAGTGACTTCCGGTTCGGGAATGAATCTCTTTTGAATGAACAGATCCATTAAGGCAGTCCATCTGAATCAAACTCAAAATGATTCACGTTGTAGTCGGTAACTCATGTCGCAAATCGGTTCTTTCGAACTCTTCAATGAACCGGGCTTATATAAGCGCATCAAAGTTTGTTTTTCACTAATAGACCTTTAATGCTAACTATATATGCAATTTATTTTTTTATATTTTATATAATTCTAATACATTCGTAAGTTTTTTTAATCAAATTATCAACACGTGTGAATTCTGAATTTTAGGCCTACTTATTTGTTATAATTTTACTAAAATATATATATATATAAAAAAAATGTTAAAACATTTTCATCCAAAATCACCAAGTTTGATGTATTATGTAAATGTTGCCAACATTTTAACATGGAGCCCATGTAAGCCCCAACTGAGCAACACATATATAACACCCATATTGGTCCCACTTTATAATGCACATGTGGATATAGGGCCCAATACATTTGTGCTATATTGGCTGGCCAGGAAAATATTTTTTTTCCCACAGAATTGTGGGAAAATGGTGGCTATCTGTGTAGCCACAAAATACAACAGAAAAACATAAAATAAACAAAAACTGGCAATATGACTTGATAAATGTCAGACAAAAACAACATTACATGTCAAAGTCAACAAAAATGTCTTCAATTTTAAACTTACAAGTTCTTTTATGTTATCCCATACAGCAAAAAAATAAAAATAAATTAATAAATAAATATATTTTAAAATATACAAAAAATGGCCAACTGTATGGGATAACATAAAAGGTCTCTTAAGTTTAAAATTGAGGACATTTTTGTTGACTTTGACATGTAATGTTTTTGCCTGATAGTTTTTGTTTATTTTATGCTTTTCTGTTGTATTTTGTGGCCATCTAGCCACCATTTTTTCACCTGAGGGAAAAAATAAATTTCCTGGCCAGCCAATATCGCACAAATTTATTGGGCCCTAGTATATCCACATATGCGTTATAAAGTGTTATATATGTTGCCTAGTTGGGGCCCACATGGAACCCATGGAAAAACCCATGTAGGACCCATATTTACAGCCCATGTGGGGCCTACATGGGCCCCATGTTAGAATGTTGGCTGGGAGGGGTGCCCAAACTCTAGTGTCCTGCAGAGTTTAGATCTAACCGCAATTAGACATACCTGAACCAGCTAATCAAGCTCTTACTAGGCACACTAGAAACCAGGGGTTGTGTTGAGTCAGGTTGGAGCTAAACTCTGCAGAACACTGGCCCTCCTGGACCAAGTTTGGCCACCCCTGCTCTAAAATGTCTTTCATCATTTACTCACTGGCATGGTTTCAAACCTGTATGACTTAATTCCTTTCAGCCTCGGTCAATCTTTTTTCCATTAAATGTAAGCAAATGGTCAGTCCTTAAAGCATCTGCTAAATAGCTAAATGTAAATGTGACATTCAGATATAATATAGCTTTTTAATTACCACTACCTTTAAATATTTGACACTGTAACATTTATAGAAAGCTGATGATTTATTAGAATTTCGTACAACATATTTATTACATTTTTATCAATCATGCTTTACAGAAAACACTGAAGAATGCTGAAGCATCGGAAAAAAGAAAAAGCCTTCTGAAAATTCTTGAAGAAAGAAAGGCCAATAAGAGAGAAGTCCCTCTTTTTGTAACAGACCCCCCCAAAAAAAGAATGGAGTTTTCTGATAATGAAGACGAAGACGAAGATGATGGAGGAGTTGTACCTCAGAAAATACATGAAGATTTGCAAAGAAAATACAGATACATAAAGAAACAAAGACAAGACTTGCAAGAAGAGCTGGAAGATTGCAAAATTAAGTAAGAGTTTATTAATAATTAATAGTAATTTCCATTTGTTTACAAACATAGCATATAATAAGAAATTCTGGTAACAAAATAAGTTTTTTTTTTAGTTAATGTTCGTTGATATATGAACATAAACAATGAACAATACATTTATTGTATCTTTATTAATGTTAGTTAATAAAAATACAGAAGCTGTAGAAGTATTATTCATTCTTAGTTCATGTTAACTAATGTTAACTAATGACCCTTATTATAAAGTGGTACCAAAATTCTTAATAATGAACATTTGTGATACATGTGAGACATCAGAGTCTTAGTATGAAAATCTGACAAGAAACCCTTACAATTTTCTCTGTTTCTTGTCCTCTACAACATTAAAGATGTGCTGAATTAGAAAAAGAGAAAGAAGATCTAGTTGCAGAGCTGGCTACATACAGAAGCCTTAACATTACACTGCAGCAGAACATAAATGAAGTGCTGCAAAGAGCCTTCTCAAAAACAGGTATTGTTCCAAATCATTTACACCACATTCAGAATATTCAGACACATATTCAGAGATTAATTCACTCTTTTATGTTGCAATTCATGCTAAAATGCTTATTGATGGATGGCCATTTTAAGTAATCTCTATTGATGATAGATTGGGTTCAAATCCAGGCACTGACTGGGACATTTAAGGACATTCAGAGTTGTCCCTATGTGTTGACTATTTTGCATATCAAAACTACTTTAAGGCATTGTAGCATATGGATGTAGCATAATAGTATTATGCGTTATAGTAATTAAATTGTAAGTAAATTTAATTATATATATATATATAATTTCATATAATATTTTACTTACAGTTGATGTATATATAGAGAGAGAGTTTAGGTCAAAAGTTTACATCCCCTTTTCAGAATCTGCAAAATGTTTGTTATGTTACCAAAAAAAAAGAGGGATCATACAAAATGCATGTAATTATTTATTTAATACTGACCTGAACAAGATATTTCACATAAAATATGTTTACATATACATCCACCACCACAATCCACAAGAGAAAAAAGTTGAATTTAGTGAAATGCTAAAAAATCAAAGAATTTGTGTAACCTGAAGATTTTTTCTGAAGAACATCATGCAGTTTAACTGTTCAGGACAAACAAGGGACTCATGAAAAAACAAACAAACAAACAAAAACAAACAAACAAACAGCTGAGGATCATTCAGGTAACAACACAGTATATTAAGAATCAAGGGGATGTAAAGTTTTGACTGGGGTAATTTTTATAAGTTCTACTATTATTTTCTCATGTGGACTATATGTAAACATCTTTTATGTGAAATATTTAATGCAGGTCAGTATTAAATAAACAATAACATGCATTTGTATAATATTTTTTATTTTGGCAAAAGAGATGCATTTGATAATAAGTGATTACCACTGAAAGATGAAATTATACTGCATCTACCAGAATAGGACTTCACTTTTTTTGTCCCTACTATTGTTTGTTTGGTTGCAGGTCCATCTCTTCTTAACAGACACTCTGCAACTTTTGAGAGCACACCTGACCAGAGATCAGATGAGCTGCCCAATAGTCCAGAGGGCAACAACTCACCTCTACATATAAACAGCCCTGAATCACCTCTGAGGCTTTATGAAATAAAGGATGGGAAGGTACATTAGTGTAATTGTCTTTTACACCATTTGTTTTCATTTCAAATGTTTTACACAACTATTTTCTACTCTCTGACCCTCAGAATATATTTTTTCTTTCTTTAGTACTTCTCAATGAACAAGTTGAAACTTAACTGACAGGTCCAGCTAAATGAAAGGTGATGATACAGACTTTTTGCAGCTTTTTGTTGTTGGGCACTTTCACATTGAGAATGGGTACCAAATTTCTATCTGGATTGGTCATGGGTCATGCGTCTCACCTGGTTGCCAGTTGACAGCAATATTGCCCAAAAAAGTTGCCCTGTATCATTCCCTTTAGTTCAACCAAAAAGGAAGTTTTTATTTTATTTCAAAGTAATTAAATCATTATTCATTTTAAATCATGTTACTGCTAACACTGGCTGTAAAAAACAGACTTGCCATCTGTTAAATATTCTATTAATATGATTAAATATAGAAACAACATCCAATTAAAAAAGCACGGGAATAATAGCATCTTCTTCCTCTGGTCTTTAGGAATAAAGGTTTTTATACCGTATCAGGACCTTTGCTAATGGTGTGAAAGGTGGTAACTCCAGGGGCCCACAAAAGCTCAACAAAGATCATCCATATCCTTTTACATTCCAGCTTTTTTACTAATATATCTATCAATCTCTGTGTAAAAATAACATAATGCTGCCATCTTTCCAAAGTTCTTTTTACTCCCCTATTATTTGGCTCAGAATCTTGGTTGAAAACTGTAATTTTGACCCCCTCTACAAAATAGTTGTCAGCAAACAGGAGACAACACAGGTAAAGGACCTTCTCCCAGATCTTTATTTACAGGCTTTAGGAGAAGGGCAACCAATTAATCTTGAGTAGAGACTTCGCTCAAAAATATGGCTGATGATCAGATGGGATGCAAAGAGCAGGTAAGTAGTCATGTAAGTTGCTGCAAGCTAGTGAACAGACACTGACGAGGTGATGGAAAGGTGGCTTTATACTGTGACTTGATTATTGTTGACAGATGAAGTGCATCAGAATTTGAGTGATTGTGATCAGGTGGGTGGAGCTGGAGGATGCTGGTGACTCTGTGACAGTACCCTCCCTTTCATGGGTGGCTCCAGACGCCTGCACGATGCGGCAATGAGGATGACCATGGCCCCTGGGAGCAGGACGGTTAGAGGATACCAAGTGTGGATACTATTGTACTCCATCAATAGGGCTGGGTCAACAATGTTATTATGTGCAACCCGCAATCTTTCTTCTGGGCTGTATGATTCCCAATCCACAAGATACTCCAGACAGCCACCTTGCCGCTGGGAGACTAGGAGAGTGTTGACTCAATAGATGAGCTGTTCATCTGCAATTTCTGTAGAAAGAGGAATGTCAGATTGGCCATATCATGCAGGAAGAGAGAACAAAGTGTTAGTGAATGGATTGAGAAGGGAGACGTGAAAGGTAGGTGCCATGGTGTAATTAGAGTGGAGGTTCAGTTGGTAAGTGAAGTTTTTCTGCCTCCTGATGGTGAAGGGCCATATAGTGGGAGCTCAGATTAAGACAATGTAGGCAGATACAACTGTCCCTGTTGGAAAGCCTGGCCTTTTGACCCGGTTGGTATTGCGGAGCATAGGAGAGGTAAGCATCAACCAGGATTTTTTTTTTCAACCTGCTTTTTTTTTCAGGTGGACATGTGCAGAATCCTAGACCATCGCGCTCTCTTGGATGGCTCTTAACAGCTCATCTGACCAGAAAAACGGGGCACCTGGAAACCAAATATGCACTGGAAGTTTGCAAGCCTTTGAAAACCGGTCTACAACCAAAAGAATACAGGTATTGGAGCTGGATGGAGATCAGTCACAAAGTCCACTCTGAGGTGGAACGAGGGTCGGCGAGGTATGGGCAGTGGAACCAGTTTTCCTTAAGATATGTGTCAGGAAGTCACCTTTATTTATATAGTGCAAGTCTCAAAGATGGCACAAACTGAGCAGCCCTTGACAAATTAGGAGATTTCCGGGGCCATACTGGGCCACCAATAATGATGTTAGAGGTGTGAAAGGGTTTGCTGGCTGCCTGGGTGTCCAGGGCCCAGAGATGAATGAACCCAGAAGGGCTAGTATGATGATGGTACATAAACCTTCCCTTCTGGACCTCCCTATAGAGCAGGCTCAGAGTGAGTGGCTTCCAAGATCTGATCGTTAAGGGACTACTATGGGACTCACAAGAACTCTAGCACAAGCTTGATGTAGGAGCTCCCAATTTCTGATGTCATAGTTTTGCTTTGCTGGGGATAATTTCTTGAAAGTAGAAGGCACATGGATAGAGGATAGGAGGCTCTCCATGACACTGGGACAAAACTGCTCCTACCCTGACCATGGATGCATCTGCCTTGTCTGCAAAAGGGATCCAGGTGTTGTCAGGGTTGATGATCTACCCAAGAAACTGGATGGTATCATGATGGAACTCACACTTCTCCAGTTTGAGGTAAAGATGCATAAAGGTGCTTTCTCAACTTGTGAACGACCTGTTTTATGTGGTGGCAATATTTGGCCAGGTCCGCCTCATCAGAATATGTCACTGGAGGGGCCATGGGACTGGCGGAAGCAGATAGTGAAAGAGAGGTGAGAGGTTGAAGGGTTTGGCAAATTGTTTACACATGCTCAACCAATGGGTCTGGGTTCTGATCATAGCTTGACTCTATGTTGTTTTGGATGTTGTTGGCCTGGTCTTCTATGAGCAAACAGAAGTAGACAACACAGGTCAAGTCTGGCAAGTCTCACAGAGCTTTATTTAAAGGCTTCAGGAGAAAAGCAAGTGATGATCACAGGTGAGACAATGAAGCAGATAATCTTGAGTAGAGACAGTAACTGTGGGTTACTTTGCAGGGTAAGGTTGAGACAATGTGCAGGGTGGAAATCTAAAGATGATGGCTATTGATCTGAAGGGATGTGAGAAGGAGGTAAGTAGTCAGGTAAGTTGCTGCAAGCTAGTGAACAACATGACCAGACAGGTGGCTGTGTACTGTGACTTAATTAGTGTTGAGGGGATCAGAATTCAGGTGATTGTGATTGGGTGGGTGAAGCTGGAGGATCTGGCATTGCTGGTGACTCTGTGACAATAGTGGATTACTTAGTAAATATCCACCTTATATTTTGATGTGGAAGCAAGACATTTTCTGTGAATGTACAAGAATTTCGGTCCATTAGCTGCTGTGGGGAAGTAGGGAGAAGAAGCAGTAAATGTAAAACTGTTTGCACTACAAACCAGTGTCCTCATTAAGACAATATATTAAAATAATATGGTAAGGCACACCAGTTTGCAATATCAAGCAGCAAAACGAGCTGTTTTGTACAGCTAAAATCAGCTGGAAGTGGATGAGACCGGGAAGCCTCGCACATAAAATTTACAAATGACCATGCCTGCTCTCATGCTGAAAATAAGGTGGATACATCTGTGATGTTTAATATTTTGGCATTCATCACTTTTTATGTTTGTCCTTTTTTACAAAAACTAATAACAAAATGAAAATTTGAGGTGGCAGAGTTGCTAAAATTTGGTTGCCTTGACACGGAATGACCCTTGAGTGGTTTTGTTCACATACAGTTAAAGTCAGTGGAAATCAAAAAATGAATTAAATATCTTGTGCCTAAAGCAAATGCTCAGCAAATGCTCATTTATTTTCTGTTTTGAAGATCCACGTAGGAGAGAATATTTGGATTAGAGAAGAGGTGTGGAGGAAAATTACAGCAGCCACAAAGGATTCTCTCTTCGTAAAAGAGATGGCTGTGGCATTGTGGGGGACAGCCACTTTACAAAGAAGAAGTGTATCAGGAAAGGAGTGTCCCACAAACAGAAATTCACCAAAGCCTCCCCTGACACCCTCCAAGTTGCAAGTGTTGAGAGGTAATCAAATTTTTCTAATTTTTCATGCATGCACTGTATATAACCATTAGGGCTGCCCTTGACTAAAGATTTTTCTGGCTGACTAGTAGTTGTTCATTTTAAGTAATGTGATTAGTCAACTAATCACACATTGATAAACCACGGTATGCATATAATTCATAATAATGAGCCTTTAATTGCCTATAGCCTATCAGCACTCAAACACTTGCCACAGAAGACAGGATTATGAAAAAAAAAAACATTTAAAAGTAGACATTTCGCTTTCTATATATTTTTCATCTCTGTGAGGCAAGCATGGAGTCTCTGTTCTATTTCTTTTTTCACTCAAGTTCACAGAGACCTACAACGCTAAAAATATCTAAAAGTTCTTAAATCAAGAAGGATTTTCTAGACAAGTACAAATTATTGTCTTGTTTTCAGAAAAAAACAAGTCAAAAGTAAGTGAATTTTTGCATGAAACAAGCAAAATAATCTGCCAGTGGGGTAAGCAAAATAATCTTGTTTTCTGTTTGAAATAAGATTTCTTTGCTTACCCAATTGCCAGATTATTTTGCTTGTTCTAAGTAAAAACTAAGTCATTTTTTTTCTGAAAATAATTTGAAGAATTAAGCATTTTTTTGCAGTGTAGGGCCAAATTTACTATAAGCTTGCACCAGTGCAAACCCTCATTTAAAACTACTGTGGGAATTTAGTGCTGAAAAGGAATATTAGAGGGCAGCCCTAGTAACCATAGTCAATTTTGTTAAAGACAGCTGAAAATTTGTTCAAACTATGATATTCTTATTCATTTTCATCCATTTATACTCATTTATCAGTCATATATCAGTCATAAATTGTATCTTTATTTTAGCAATAAATACAAGGAATAACTATCAGGAGCATGTTTCTAAATTAGGCTATGAAAAACGAAAATGTGCTACAAAGACATGACACCATAGTTTGCCTTTTTAAGTAGTTTTACTAGTTGAAAATTTACACATTAATAATCTAAATTATTTCTCTTTCAAGTCTGTTTCAGTGACTGGCTGAAAAAAAAGGAACCTGAAAGAAGAGAGAGAGAGAAGAGGGAGAAACAAGTGGGCTATTACATATCCCAAAAAATACAGGATATAATAAAAAAAGAAAGGAAAAATTAAAATGTATAATATGTTTATAATTCTGTTTATAAAACAGAACTTTTTTATATATGTTCATCTTCAAAGTTAATTGTTAATATAGTTTTTTTGCATTTTAATCATAATTTTTGTACATATGTTGTAAATATTTGTTAGAATATCAATTAATTCAAATCAATTTTAAGGGGCTTCAAGATCAAATAAAAAAATATTTTGAATGGTTGCTTGTGGTCCTGCAGATTATTAAAAGTAAATTTGGAATGATTTACATTATTTTTCACAACAACCACTGGCAGGAAAATTGTGATCAATCAATCAATCAATCAATCAATCAATCAATCAATCAATCTGACCAGCTAAGACCAGCCAACCTGACCAGCTTAAACCAGCTAAGACCAGCCTGCCTGACCAGCTTAAACCAGCTAAGACCAGCCTGCCTGACCAGCTTAAACCAGCTAAGACCAGCCTGACCAGCTTAAACCAGCTAAAACCAGCCTGCCTGACCAGCTTAAACCAGCCTGACCAGCTTAAACCAGCTAAGACCAGCCTGCCTGACCAGCTGAAACCAGCCTGACCAGCTAAAACCAGCTAAAACCAGGCTGGGAAAGTGGTCAAAACCCCTCTAAAACCAGCCTGATAAACCAGCTATGACCAGCCTGGGAGACCAGCTAAAACCAGCCTGACCAGCTTAGGCTGGTTTAGGCTGGTTTTTTCAGCAGGGTACTGCACGTTTATTATAATAAAATGGTGAATTTTCTAAGGGAATTGTTTTTTCAAACGGGAAATAGAGGACACAATCACTTTATTTTGTACTCAAAAGGTACACGGTTAGAGCTAATATTAATATAAAATAATACTTACGTTGTCGTTGTTGAGCAGTCCATGACGGTTATTTATTTGAACAAAAAGCGCCAAAACAGCCGCCGCGCTCGCACAAGAACTGACTCGGAGGCTTGCAAACGCGCAGACAGGCTGACGTAAAAGCGGAGGGCAATTTCTAAGCAACGGGATATCGATTAATACAGCAAGTCCGTGTTATATTCCTAGAGTCGTAAGAATCACACACCTCATCATGAAGAGACGTTATAAGTTTCGCGGCTCAATTTACAATTACACTTGTTTACCCGCAGTTACCACTTTCAGTACAAAGTTATTGTAATTAATACGTGACGTGAACCATTATGCCATTCACATTCAGTAGCTAAAATACATAGTTTAAACATATATATATATATATAAGAAACTATTTAGATGCTTTAAATACTTTATATATGGGAACAAACAACCATTTTAACCACTGATTTACGAATTTAGCATGGCGCACCTTTCCTGTAGCTCAGCTTGTAGGAGATGGTGTTAGCAATGATGCTGGGAACACATAAATTCATAATATAGCAATAGTAGAGGTCAAAAGTTGCATACACCTTTTGAATCTGCAAAATGTTAATTATTTTATTAAATTAAGAGGGATCATACAAAATGCATGTTATTTTTATTTACTACTGAGATCAACATTTCACATAAAAGAGAAAATAATAGCTGAATTTTTAAAAATGTTTTTTTTTTTTTTTAAGCTGTTTGTTTGTTTAGTGATTTAGTGATTTAGTGATTGTTCACGAGTCCCTTTGTCATGAATAGTTAAACTGCCTGCTGTTCTTCAGAAAAATCCTTCAGGTCCAACAAATTCTTTGTTTGGTTTTTTTTTCAGCATTTTTGTGTATTTGAACCCTTTCCAACAATGACTGTATGATTTTGAGATCGTTTCACACTGAGGACAACTGAGGGACCATTTGCAACTATTACAGATGGTTCAAACGCTCACTGATGCTTCAGAAGGAATACTTTTGAACATAATAAAGATGCATTTTTTTTTATATATTTTGTCTAAATATCATTATTTTTTTAAATTAGTTCATTCATTTAGTACTGCTGTTCAGAAGCTATATACTTACATGTTTTCCAGAAGACGAAATTTGTTAAATTTACCCTGATCTTCAAATTCAAAGCCCTCGTGTTTCCTTCTGAAGCATCAGTGTGCTTGAACCTTCTGTAATATTTGCATATGAGTCCCTCATTTGTCCCCAGTGTGAAAAGATGGATCTCAAAATTATACACTCATTGTTGCAAAGGGTTCAAAAAAAGCTGAAAAAAAAAAAACAAGAATTTGTGGGACCTACTATTATTTTCTGTTGTGGACTATATGTAAACATTTTTATGTGAAATACCTTGTTCAGGTCAGTACTAAATAAATATAACATGCGTTTTGTATGGCCCCTCTTATCCTAATAAAATAATTAGCATTTTGCAGATTCTGCAACTTTGACTTAAACAGTTTTGAACGCAGTGTACAGAAGCTTTTAATTGGCCATTATGAATGACAGATGATACATAAAGGAAAAGACAATGTTTGGTGTGGATCTCACATCAGCGCGTTGAGTAAATGTGATTCACGTCATTGCAGTCCAACAGGATACAGACTCATCAAGCTCATCTCTCACAACAGGCTGTGTTATGATACCGCCAACACACACTCACACACAAACACATCTGAAATGCTTCTGGGAATCAGCGTGAGCTGTCAATCTTCAACACCAGTCAGATATACAGGTACCCCAGGTGGCATTTAAAGGAGTAGTTTGCTCAAAAATTATTGTATTAAATGATCTACCAATGTCCAGTGAGCTCAAAAACATGTTGATCATCATCAAAAGTAATAATGCACTTTTAAAAAAAGGCAGATTTGTATACCTCATCCATTTCTTTGCCATCCCTCGCTGACTCATTTACCATCTTTATTCAGAATATGCAAAATAACCAGCGTAACGGCCTGACAGCTGTGCGACAGCTAGGTGAAACTCTAAAGTAAGCGGGGTGTTTTGCATAAATCATGCAAATTCTCTGTGAAATAATTGTGTTTTCCTCCTTTTTCCGTCCCATTTTACTAATTTTCCCCTCAGTTCGGCCAACAGGAAGCGCAGAGTGAATCAGCGTGCGTTTTCTCAGACAATTTTATATCGCATCTCCAGAAATTTGCACAATGGATGATTTAATGAACTGACGTAATGCGGCTTAGGTGTCGAAATGGCGGATGACAAATTTTTATTATACATTTACTCGCATTTCATTCAGTTCTGAGTAGGGGTGTACAATATATATTGTCTGCAATAATATCGTAATTGTTGTTTTAACTATTGAGTATATTGAAAAAAAACATGCATAATGTTGATGTGATGAAGTCTAGTAAGTACACATTTAGAGTGTGTTCTTTCACTGCATGATTCAGTCTATTAAAATGCATTTGGAATGATCACAGAATTCAAAATATGGGGGCAGAAAATGTATATATTTATATCATTTCATATAGTTAATCAATATCACATGAAGAGAGCAGTTTCTTCCTTCAAAAATCAGCATGACTACAGATGTGATATTGATTTTATACAACAGTTCAATAAAAAAGAAGTTCATTTTAAAAGACTTACGTTTTAGACAGCATATTTCCTGTTCTTGCTCAATTTCGCAAAAAAAAAATCATTCCACAGCCACAGTACTGTTTTGCGTCTCCGAGCAACATGACGGTGTTTCATTCCTGAATGAATCAACTGTTTAAATCATTCGGTTCAATCACAATGACTCACTTATTAACAGCGACTTACTGTCACCTACTGGTGGTGTTAATTTCACATTCAAAGTATCCTTTCACTTAATAATAATAATAAATATAGCTGCAAGCAGCAATTACGGGGCCAAGCACTAAGCAAGGGAAGCATCAGACTAACTGCAGCAATCAAAAATCAAAATGGGTGAAAAATCATAAAAACAACCTCTAGTAATACGATTTGATCGGTTATCACTTTTGAACACAAGGTGGCACTGTCTCAAAAGTTTTGAGTACTTTCAGGTCATGGTCTCGATGGTACATACAAAGTTTTGTCATTGTACACCAATGCATTGGTAAAAAATGTAGCATTTTATATCATAATACTCTGTTGTAGTCAATGGCAATTTCATGTGTTGTTCAATTATAGCGCCACCAAGAGGTACAATCCCACAATTTTTATGCGCCATTAGAGTGTGTCCATACATATATGTGTCAAATTTGGTGAAAATATCTAATTTTGTTTTGGAGTTAAATACATTTTTATATATGAAAAGAGAAAAAAATTACTAATGGCTGACTTTGTTTGCATTTTTTTTTTTTTGCTACTTACTATCAAAGTTTTAGAAATTGGGCACTGATGTATAGCCGGCACACTATGTTTCCGAATTTCCTACAGTGGTTTTGTGTGTCGATCAGAGTAACAGTTTCTAAGAAATTGGCTAATGTTTTTTAAAATGCGCTAAAATGCGCTAAAATGCAACGTTGCACAAACCATAAGGCCAAACCTGGCATGCTTGGTATCGCTGGACTCTGCAATGATTCAGGAGTCTAAACAGGTGACTACTGTGAAAATAAGTCAACCACACCACTAGGTGGTGCTGGCACAAAACTTCTCAGGCCACTTCAGGGCATTGTGTTGATGACCCATACGAAGTTTTGTAACGATACATCAATGCGTTCGTAAAATATAGCATTTTACTATAAAATTCAAAGTGGCTGATGTTCAAAATGGCTGACATGGGAAAATTGGGTATCATTTGACTTGGCATGATGCACCCAATCTAAAGAGACCAGTTTTTGTGATTTTTGGCCAAACCATTTATATGTTATAAGTAAAAATAGCCATTTTTCATATCTCCTGACTACTAGGTGGCACTGTGCCGAAACACTGCAGGTAGCCTCAGGTCATGCTTGTTATAACACACACCAAGTTTGGTCTCAAAACTTTTGTAAAGAAACAACCTCACATCCATTTTTGTGTGCTTTTTGTAGAATTCATTTATGCGTTATTCAAGAACAGTTTGACCAATCAACTTGAATTCCATAAATTTTTGCCAGCATGGTCTGAAGATGATCTGAGACAATTTTTGTGAAAATCGGACAAACTGTCTAGGACGAGTTCGAAAAAGTAGGTTTTATGAACTATTCAAAAAAAAAAAACCTAAACCTTATTATTTTTTCATTTTAAACTTCAATCGACTCTGCATAAGCCAAGGATTCAGAGAAAAAAAAAAAATTCTTCAGTGCCTAACGGTTTAAAAGTTATTAGCATAAACATGACTGAAAATTTGAACAAGTGGTGGCGCTAAAGAGTTTGAGTTAGAGACTCCAAATTTGCTACAATTAATGTTGAGACTGTCCTCTATCAGTGTACCAAATTTCAACTTTTTTGCCGCAAGCGGTTCTATGGGCTGCCATAGTCTCAATGGCGGAAGAAACGGAGGAAGAAGAAGAAGAAGAAGAAGAAGAAGAAGAAGAAGAACACCAACGGATACAGTGCTTGACCACCAATTTCAAATATAGCTGCATTATATACATGTGTAAATACATCTAAATGTCACTTCAAATGCAACTTCTGCAAAGATTAATTTTGTTGATATTAATTTGTTTAGTAACAAACACACTTTGTTTAGTAACAACCTAAATGTATTATTATAATAACTGACTGATTAAATGTAAGAATTTGACTCCAAAGATGATGCACACTTGGCTTTATAAAGGTAAAAATGGCCATAAAACATAAAATTCAATTTAAACTTATTGGAAATAAATAATTTCTATCACTGTTGTGAACTGACCACACAAAATATGAAGAATATCAAAAACTTTAGGAGTCAGCACTGCAGTCCTTAAGCACAATAACACACACAGCAAAATATTGTCTAATTATCATTATCGATAGCATAAAATTCCAGAAAATATTGAGTGATTATTTTTCAATGTCGCACACCCAAGTTCTGAGGCAGAATTGATCTAATCAGATATTTTTAAACTTATTAGAGTATAATGCTGTTAGCATAACAACATGCTAACGCCAAACTCCACTGAATCATTTGTGAACTGAGCCTAAATACAGTAGATATGACTTGTGAATATAAACAAGTTAGCTTTACTAGCCTATCTTTGACAGCAAAGCAGCTCACTAGGTTTTGGATGAGCGCTCATGTGTGTGTGTTTGTACATTGTCATTTAAGGCCTCCGTAATTGCTGACGTCAAATCAATTCTCTTGTTCTCATCACACACACTTCAATTTCCACTTCCATCTCGCTGTAATCTTCTAGAAAGCGGGTTTTGTGTGTATATGTGTGTGTGTGTTGAATCATTCTTCTTGCGTATGTATATGTTTGTTACATATCCAAAGAAAAGCCCTAACAACAATCTGACTAGAAATTGATGTTTTTCTGTTGTTTTAACTAGGCCATTGGTCCATATTTTGAAGTACGTCAGCATTTAGCGTGCTAGCCATCCCACATTGCACCTCTCTTTTACACACAGAAACACACTTTATGAGATGACACAATGCTGTTATGGGGTGTGCGTCATCATTTTTGAAAATTTGCACGTCCTCAAAACACGTAACTGTTTGATCCGCAAGCGGGACGGTGAAAATAGAGCACCTTTTATTGACGTTTAGCCATGCTGCGTAAGTATGTGCCTGTTTTGATTCGCCGCTATTCAGATCCAGGTACTGATGCTTTTGAAGCATTTTACCAGGTGAATACAGGCGCTGTGACTCACAAACACACTGGCTTTGTTCCAGAAGCTGCTTACCTAGGCAAGGTGCACTCGACACAAATACTTTTAAAACGCAGACAGCGTAATTATGTAAGATACAGCATTTTGACCAGATTTCAAACACATTGTTATGGAGACAGCAATCCCAGAATGTGTTACAACATGCTCTGTGTAAAAAAATAAAGGTGACGGATGACGCAAGAGAAATGTTGAATAAAAATACACCTAGTTCATTTAATAAGTGCTTGGGTTTTATACAAATAACATCCATTATTTCATTTTATTTTTTATTTTTGTGTGTGCAAATAATAAGGGAAAGGTTTTATTTTAGACAAGGTTGTTATTGTTAACTAAAACAAAAACTATTAACAATCATTATCATTATTTATTGAAATAAAGATGGAATTAAATAATATATATTCATATTAAAATTCTAAATTAAGTGATTTTAGTGTTTTTCATCACATCACATCACATTTTTTTTTCAATCAGCTTTTAGTTTTGTAAATTTTTTCAAAATATAAAAAAAAACTAAAATACTTTTTTTAAGCACTGCCATGTGACACATTTATTATGAATAAATAAATAAATAAAGCATCATTTAAATCCATTTATATAAAAACAGCATCTTAAATATATTAAAAAAAAAAGAAACCAATGTAAATATAGGCAATATTCATACACAAAATAATAAATTATTTATAAAATGATATATAAATACAACATATTGAAATATATTGAAATAAAAATGTATTGAAACTAAAACATATAACTATACTGAAAATATACTGATATAAATATAAAATCAATAATTATTTAAAATGCAAAGTTAAATATTAATTATAAAATGATGTAAATAAAAATGTCAAATAAATACAACACCTAAAATTAACCATGTCCAAATTCGTAAATTAATTATACAACTATTTGAAAAACTCAAATCTGAGGGTGCAAAAACATAAACATATTGAGAAAATCACCTTTGAAGTTGTCCAAATTACGTTCAAGCAATGCATATTACTAATCAAAAAATAAGTTTTGATACATTTACAGTAGGAAATTTGCAAAATATCTTATCCTAATAATGTTTGGCATAAAAGAAAAATCAATAATTTTGACCCATACAATGTGTTTTTGGATATTGCTACAAATATACCCCAGCGACAAATAAAAAAAGAATGGACTGTAAAGCATATTTTAAATAGGGTTTGTTAATAAAAATACAACACCTAAAATATACTGAAATAATAAAAAAAAACAATAGTTATAAATACAAGCAATAATTATACAAAATTGTAGATTAATTCCATATTAATTTAAACAAAAATGCCATATAAATACAACACCTGAAATATATTGAAATTAAAATGTATAAATATACACATGAACTATGTACAAAATCATACATTAATTCTAAAATTATATGTAAATAAAAATAAATTGTAAAATACAATTGTTTAATTCAATATATTTCATTTTTGTTTAAATTATTTACAATTTTGCATAATTATTGCTTGTATTTATAACTATTGTTTTTTTTTCAGCGTATTTCAGGTTTTATTTAAAATATGCTTTATAGTCCATTATTTTTTTTTATTTGTATATCATATCAGTGTATTAGAAATGTATTATTTTGTATTGCTGACATATTTCTTTTTGTTTATTTTATTTGAGCATATTTCAGATGTTTTATTTTTACGAACCGAGCCTATTTAAATTATGTTTTATATTCCATATTATTTTATAATTAATTTACGATTTTGTACATGGTTATTACATTTATACTTTTTAATTCCAAAACATTTCAGGTGTTGTATTTATATGACTGAGATTGTAGATTGTAGATTGTTCCATGTGAATGTTCCACTTAGAATGCTGCCTAGATTAGGTAGCAAAGAGCAAGGGCAGCTCAATAGGGTTCAAAACACATACAATAATACAGTACAACAGGTTCGGATACATAAATAGTGGATGGGGGAGAAACTCAGATGTCGTCACAGTGCGAACGGACCCACACACAATGGGTCAGAGTCCCTTTGTAGCTCAGTGTAATAACAATGGACAGACGTCAAGCTGAATCACCACAGCTTCCTTCTAAACATGTCAGTCTGCTGTGTGTCAGCAACAAAAATGCACTTTCTAACATTTGGGAGACACACAACCTTTACGCCACTTTGTGTTGTGAACGCACATGTGCTAACTGCTAAGCTAAAGCTGTTGTTGTTTATCTCCTTGATTTTTTCCTTCTATCTTCATCTGATAGTGCATCTCTGATTGTGTAATGCGTGTGGAGTGCAGTTGCGTCAGTGTGCAGTGATTATTCACTGCGACGCCAGTGTGTGGAGGTAGTGAGAGCGTTTTGAGAGATTATTCACGTGTGTGTGTGTGTGTGTGTGTGTGTGTGTACGTGTTGTCGGTGGGTAGCGGGACGATGGGCAGGATGCTGCTGCATAAACAGTGGGCTCCAGAGTCGAGTCGTCTCTCTTGTGTTTCCTTCCCCGGCTAGGGGGCGTTGACAGGGGATACGGGGCGTGAAACGGCCCCTAGCCGTTACAGTCACCATAATCGGCTGGGGATTACGATCACATGTTCATTATTAGTGTTGACTGACAGGACAAGCAACACTATTACTATAGACCAGTGGTTGGCAACAGGTGGCCTGCAGGCCCAAACTGGCCCGCCAGCTATATTATCTACCCTGTGTCCACAGCAGGGGTGTAGATTATGCAGGGGACGTGTCCCCTCCAGTTTTAATATCGCGTAAATTCGTCCCCCGCACTTTTTTGTGCAAGCATGTTTGTATAGAGGCTTTCAAGGGCTGGTGTGAATAAATATACTTTTAAATTGAAATCACTTAGTACTAAACACTCCATGCAGTGTGTGTTTCATTCATACTCAAAGCCAGGGGGCGCTCTCGTGCAGAAATTCATGGAAGGAAATCCCTAATATGGACAAAAGTGTCCAGCTCTTGTTGTATGAAAACAGCTGTTTTCACAGAAAAACAGAAACGTTTGGAAACATGAAGATGTTAAACACACGATTGCGACAACCAGAGGCGTAATTTCCACTGGGGACGGGGACATGTCCCCCCCACTTTTCAAAATCCTTTTTGTGTCCCCACCACTTTTTCAATTCATTTGTTAAATCAATGTCTTGTATTGTAGAATGCACGTTCAGTACTGTCGAAAGTTTCCCGCGACTGTTAAAACAAAACTGAAAGTAAAATGCGCACGCGCATTCAAAAGCCATTTTAATACCCTGCATTTAGAGAGCGACTCCCCAATGCGCGCAAATTAGGCTACATAACATATCTTGGCTGTTATTAGTATGTAAGCTATAAGAGGTTGTGTAGTTGTCTACAGCTTTCTATCATGCTTGAAAAAGTCGTATTTGTACTTTGAATATTAAGAGAGTAGCCTATTTTGATTATGGCTGCATTTATTGCTTGCACTTAATACGACTAAGAAAGAACTGTGTTGTTGTTGATGTTTTTTTGGTTATTCATACTATTTGTATTTATATGTTCAATTTGTGAAAAGAACTTCAGTTAGGAGGTCAAACATTCTAGAATTTTTTTATTTGAAGTATCTTCTGCTCACCAAGCATTTAAGTGTTTTCTATTTGAATATCCTATTTCAAAATGTCATCTATTCCTGTGATTTCAAAGCTAAATTTTTAGCATCATTTCAGTCTTGAGTGTAGGATTCATTCTAATAGTATGATTTGCTGCTCAAAAAACTCTATTATTATTATTATTATTATTATTAACTTGAAAACAGCTGAGTAGATTTTTTTTCAAGTTTCTTTTGATGAATAGAAAGTTCAGAAGAACATAATATATATATAAATAATATATATATATGAAGAGTTCAGATGCAAAAGCCCCTAAATTCATTGGACATCTTTCTTTTAAAAAAATGCATTTTTATCAGGCTCTTATGTATAGGTTTCTATGTAAGTACTTGTACTTCTGATTGGGCTGAGGGTGAGATTTTAGCTTAGATTTTAGCTTATTTAGTTTGAATAAAAGTATTTGATGGATGTATAATGTGTGTCGAGAGCATTCACTCAGTATCATTATCTCATTTTTGGCTTTTTTGGCTGGTTTTGCATCTGAACTCTTTATAAATTTGCAAGAAATCCACCCAGCACTGCTCATCAAATTCATAAATATATGTTCTTCAATAAGACGCATGCAGATTTATTATCTGCTAGAGTGCCAAAACATACATAGTGTACGTTTAAATAACCACATGTGCATATATTTAGTAAAATCCTCTTGTTTACAAGCCGTTTTATTGACATCTTTCTAAGGCTAAGCAATTACGTAAGTCATAAGATATTTATTTTGTGTTGTAACTAGTAGTAAAGAGGAAGGAATGATCACGTTTACTTGCACTCCATGCTGCCGTTTGGACAATTTATTGTTTATAAAATTATTGTTTATAAAAAAAATTTTTTTTTGAATTATTGTTTTAATTTCCACAAAAAAATGGACAGAATTTAAAAGATGAGGCTTTGTTTCCTATAAAACAATATATAAAATTATGAGTTTTAAATTACATTTTGCACATGCAGTGGTTAAAACAATAATGTATTTGTTCAGTACACATGCCTAATGATGTGTAAGACCTGTACTGAAAATTTTTGGTAGAAATCACACCCCTTCAATCCAGTGAACACTGTACATCTGTCCCTCACATTCTCGGTTTCATTTCTGTGATTTGTTCTCTTTTTTCCTGTTAATAAATGACTTAATGATTATGACTTTTATTTTGTTTGCCCACTACTAGTAGGCTTGTCCGTACATGTTGAAAAACTGTGAGCACTGGTAAAATCCATTTTCTACCTAAATGGTGCTAGAATTTGTGCCGTGTCTATATGTTTTTTTTTTTTTTTTTGGAACCTCACGCACACAGCAACACTGATTGTGTTCGTCTGAAAGAAAAAAGTCATATACACCTAGGATGGCTTGAGGTTAAGTAAATTATGGGATAATTTTCATTTTTGGGTATACCTTTAAGAACAGAATCATATCAAGTAAAAACACAGCTGAACCTGTCTAACCTCTATCCCTAATGCCCAAAGTATACTTCAGCCGTCTGCGTTCCGCAACGGTCCGTGCCACTGTCTTTCCTTGTGACACAATTTTCGGCAATTGTCAGCAGATGTCCAGGCACAGCCCAATTTTTGTGGGACATAGGGCCCAGCGTTCTAATGTAGGATACGCAAGAGAAAAAAAATGTTGAATAAAGTCGTTATTTACATTTTCTTTGCGCACAAAAAGTATTCTCGTAGCTTCATAACATTACGGTTGAACCACTGATGTCACATGGACTATTTTAACAATGTCTTTACTACCTTTCTGGGCCTTGAACGCGACTGTTGCGTTGCTGTCTATGCAGAGTCAAAAAGCTCTCGGATTTCCTCAAAAATATCTTAATTTGCGTTTCGAAGATGAACAAAGGACAACATGAGAGTGAGTAATTAATGACAAAATGGAATTATTTTTTTGGCCAGTTGGTAGACAACCAATACATCTAAGACATACTCAGAAAACCCTGACAACAATAGTAGAAACCCCCTAGCAATGGCATGGGAATCACCCTAAAACCCTCTGAGCAGCAACCTAGCAACAACCCAACTGATTTTGTGCTGTAAAACCCGTTTGTTTTCCAAAGATGTGATTATTTTAAACACAAAATATTTGAATGCCAAACGCTAGCATAAAGTTTAAAGCCAATTAACTTACGACTGCAGTATGAGGAACATGTTCTAGCATGTCACAGCTTTGCCACAGAAACAGACAGCTGAGTAAAATCTTCCCACATCACTCACACACACACACACACACACTCTCGAGCAACAGATGAGAAGATTTGTCTGTGGTTCATTAGTAATGACCCACTCACAGACACACCTCAGCCCCACCCTGCACACCCACTGGAGTGGAATGGGGTTTTTACTCAGCGCTACAGTTTCAGTCTCACTCTTAATGGAAAGTGTGGGTGGATTCCCTCCTTGTAATCACAAAACATATTTTTTTGTACAATATCCACAGAAAGTGTGAGACGACCAGTAGAATGGGGTGAGCGATTAAAAAAATCTTTTGTTTTTGTTGAGTCCTCGAGGTTTGGGATGGGCTAGCCGTGTTTACATGCCCTGAGGATGTGCATTGTTTCTGATGCCTGGTCGTGCATAGCAGCCCTTCACTGCCAGTCTAGATCTGCTGAGAGCTGTTCCCATTTCCTGCTGAACAGGAAGAGCCAGCCCCCACTGGTCTTTGTCACTCAGAGAGACAGGAAGAGGAAATGGCCCACAGGAAACAGCTCCCCCACTTGCTCCGAATCATCCCACTGTACGCTACATGAACTTACATGCACAAACTGTCCTCAGGCAGCTGCCTTACGGTAAAATACACTGTAAAAGTAAACATGTGGAGTTACAAAAACAGTGATATAACACATGATAGTCAGTATGGTTTAATCGCATGAAAGAACTAGTTCGAATAGAATAAAACTAGTTTAAACTATATTTAGATGTAGCTAAACTACACTGTACACATTTGAAACAAAAATCCACCAAAATGTTGTAACATTTCAAGGAAAGCAATTCAGTCAAAAGTACAAAGGCAGCGCTCTGACATATTGAGGATTAAAGTTACATAAAATATAACGTGATGAGGTTTTGCCCTCAGATAAAACTATTTGTAGAAAATAGATAGTGTAATGAGACCAAATAGATATTATCTTTATTAACAAATTGCACATTTGACATCTAAACAAGTACATTCTCACCTAAAAACTCTTAAAACTACATTCTGTGACACAAAAACAGTATTATTTACAAATTGATAGTGGATTTGCGTGTCTGCCATGACTCCTTAAAGCTCACATCTCAGAAAACGTTGAAGCAAATTTACGAATAGATGTTATGTTGTTATCTTTATAACAAACCGCATATTTGACATCTAAACAAGTAGATTCCTGCCTAAAAAACTCTTAAAACTAAATTCTGTGACACAAAACAGTATTGCTTATCACATTATAGTGGATTTGAGCGTCCAATTTAAAGCTAATTTGTAAATAGACGTTATCTTTATTAACAAAATGCATATTTAAAGTCTAAACAAATACATTCTGACCTAAAATCTCTTAAAACTACATTCCGTGACACAAAAACAATATTATTTATAAAATTATAGTGGATTTGGTGGTCTACCATGACCAGAAGATCTGGCTGAGGTGATGCTGCTTTTGGCAGGTTCATAAGCGCTGAACCGCCACTGACTCCTATAAAGCTCACATCTCAGAAAACGTTGAAACAAATTTTCAAATAGACGTTATGTCGTTATCTTTATAACAAACCGCATATTTGACATCTAAACAAGTACATTCCTACCTAAAAAAAATGTAAAACTACATTCTGTGATACAAAACAGTATTGCTGATCAAATTATAGTGTATTTAAGCGTCGGATTTAAAGCTAATTTTTTAATAGACATTATCTTTATTAACAAACTGCATATTTAAAGTCTAAACAAGTACATTCTCCCCTAAAAACTGTTAAAAATCAATTCTGTGGCACAAAACTATTTATATATATATATATATATATATATATATAAATATGTATATATATATAGAACCGTATGTGTATATATATATATATATATATATATATACATACGGTTCTATCTGGTCCTCAAATCTGATTGGCTAGTAAGA
Source organism: Cirrhinus molitorella (assembly GCA_033026305.1). NCBI lineage: Eukaryota > Metazoa > Chordata > Actinopteri > Cypriniformes > Cyprinidae > Cirrhinus > Cirrhinus molitorella. The sequence goes on along the minus strand of CM065121.1, from coordinate 28,056,522 downwards.
GTGTGATATTAGAGTCAAACACAACTCCAACAGCCGTTTCACCGCTTGTAATTGTATCACTCTGCTTACGGTACTTTTCAAATCCACTGTAAATGTATAAATAATACTGTTTTTGTGTCCTGGAATGTAGTTTTTAATAGGTTTTCATGTGATAATGAACTAATTTATAGTTAAAATATGCAGTTTGTTAATAAAGATAACCAGATCTTCTGGAATTTACCGCTGACTCTGATGTCTCTATAGTGGTTAAAGGGTTACTCCACCCCAAAATAAAAATTTTGTCATTAATCACTTACCCCCATGTCGTTCCAAACCCGTAAAAGGTTTGATCGTCTTCTGAACACAATTTAAGATATTTTGGATGAAATCTGGTAGCTTTTTGACTGTCCCATTGACTGTCAAGTACATAACACTGTCAAGGCCCAGAAACGTATGAAAGACGTTGTCAAAATAGTCCATCTGCCATCAGTGGTTTAACCATAATTTTACAAAGCTACGAGAATACTTTTTGTACGCAAAGAAAACAAAAATAAAGACTTTAGTCAACAATTTGTCTCCTCTATTTTACCGTAGCGCAATTTTGGAAAGTATCCCCTGGACGTAAACAATGTACGCTGTTCTGTATCAGCCACAACATACGGGTGCGCTGTTTTCATTCGAATCAAAGCGTAAATACACGTAGAAAACATATCCGTGTGTTGTGGCTGACACAGAATAGCATACGCTGTTTACTATTTTGACAACGTCTTTCATACGTTTCTAGGCCTTGACAGTGTTATTTACTTGGCAGTCAATGAGACAGTCAAAAAACCACCGGATTTCATCCAAAATATCTTAAATTGTGTTCCGAAAACGAACCTTTTACGGGTTTGGAACGACATGGGGGTAAGTGATTAATGACAAAATTTTCATTATGGGGTGAACTATCCTTTTAAACATGAGATGTAATTCGTTTTGGGCAAATCTAATGAGTAGTCTTTGGTCTCATTAAACTATTATTTGTTCCAAAGCAAATAATTTTGGAAAAATCTCATCATGTTTATGTAAATTCAATGCTGTATATTAGAGCGCTGTCTTTGTACATTTGACTGAATTGCCTTTGATGCCTGTTGTTGTTGTTTATTAAATATTATTATTCAATCAATAATATTTTATATAAGTAGTAGTATTTAATAAAAGCGTTTAGTATTAAGACACGTGTGTTGTGTGTTTGTGATGATTTTAGTTCGCCATTAGATGGCGAAAAGAGTAAACAGTAAAGATTTTTACATTGAAAATTAAACACTGTTATGAACGAAAGTTATTTTTAGTTTCAACAACAGCTTGATGCAACTAACAAATGGACTAAGGAGCACTGTCATTAGAAATCACTCTTAACAGATAAAAGGATACTAACGTTACGACATAGATATTGCTTTCCTCAGCCAATATTGAAACTAATGTTGTATTGTGAATATGAGATTGATCTAAGGAATGAATGCTGTATCAGATGCCGGTAATCGCACTAATACAATAATTTTTCGATTAAGTCAATGTTGCTTTGTTACTAGTTCTAAAGGGATGTTTTCAAATTAGTAACTGAGGCTTGGGCTCAGCTGTTAAACTGGTAAAATTAGATTTGAATCAGTGGCAGAATTCTGCACAAAACTTTTTTTCTGCACAAAAATTTTTTAAGAGACTCTGTTGTTTTTTATGTATTTACAGACTTGTGCCCTCAAACTGTTGCATAAACACAATATCACAGTAGACATGAGATATATATCAATGAATTAACAAGATTTTTTTAAAAATACATCACAATTGTAAATGACATCACAGTTGTAGAATAACCTGTATGCTTGAAGAACAATGTACCGAAACACAATAAGATTTCAGGACTCCCACTGACTGTATGTTGTAATGTTTCTGTAATTTCTATCCGGTCAAACAGTCTGATAAAGGGAAGTAATACAGGTGCAGTGTCACCACAATCTAACCAGAAAGAAACCAGAAATTTACATGGGCACACATCTGTGACTGACGCACCCACCGCCAGCTCCCATCTGCCCACACAGCGCTCACAGCGTTCACAGCCCTCAGCTGCCGCCAGCCATTTTTGGACTGTGAAAGAGGGTGTTAGCGGTTAGCTTTGATATGCACATCCCTATTTTGATCCTGAAAGCGATACTGAGGGGAAAACGGAGGTAGTTTCTGCCTCATTGTGTGTGAGGACAGAGCCTGTCATCGAAACTTTTTCAAACCAGTTGCCAAAAATGGATCATTGGCCGAAAAACTCTGACATTAAAAATAGGGAAGTGTTTTTAATGTGACAGGAATTTACAGATACTACTCATGAAAATACAGGAATACTAAACAAAGCAGTCCCACTTTATATTAAGCGGCCTTAACTACTCTGTACTTACATCAAACAATAAGTACAATGTACTTAAAGTGATCATGTTGTATTGCAAAACACTTTTGCCGCTATTGAGGTGGATATGGGTAAGATTAGGGATAGGTTTGGTGGTAAGGGTAGGTTTAAGGGTGGGTTAAGGTGTAAGGGATGGGTCAGCAGTGTAATTATAAATGTAATTACAGATGTAATTACATGCAGGTATTTTTAAAATCTAAGTACAATGTAAATACATGTGTGTACACAATAAGTGCATTGTATCAAATGATTAATTTCAATGTAAGTACATAAGGCCACTTAATATAAAGTGGGAGCAACAATGCTAGCAGAAGTTTCTAAATGTTGTTAGGTTACTATTTTTTTAAATACAAAAAAGTGCTATCCTCAGCCCTGTTTTATTTCAGAGAAATGAATCTTCAAATAGACTTTGGATGTGTTTTTTAGGCGTGTGTGTTTGGACAGTCACATGAGTTATCGGCATGGTACTTTTAGAAAAATTATTTAAATGCTGAACAACATCGTGGTCAAATGCGCCAGGGTGCTGGAGAGCTAAAGAAACATATCAGTAGAATATGTAAAAATGTGTGTGTGTGTATATATGTATATGACTATTAGATCTTGTGTGTATATATGTATATGATTATTAGATCTCAAATATCCGGCTTCATTGTTCCAGAGGTGCCGTTACTCATATAGCTTGTGTGACTCAGGTTTGGTATTTACTTTTAAGTGGTTGACTCATTCTAATCATTTTGCATACTTTTAATAAGATGGTGGATTTTAGCACTTCACCAGCAGTCCTCCCACTCAACAGGGCCGTCTGCGGCGAGACTTGATCAGCTGGCATTTTCAGACAGTCAAACCTGGCACAGAGCTGGACTGCGATAATAATAAAGCAATGGAGTAATTAGCACCAAAACAATGATACAGTTATATAATGATAATCAAACTGCACTAAAGTGGCATTTCGAGTGGTTCCGTGCAACCCTTTTAAGTAGGTCAAACCATAGTTTGTTCATTAAAGGAAGAATTTAGTCGAACATTAACAGGCTGCTCTCTTCCTTGCAATGTGAATAAGGACTTGGCTGTTGAGTTCATATAAAAGCAAAATAAATTTTAGTGTTTTACAGAATATTTTACATTAAAATAATAATAATAATTTATTCACCTCACCCAGACCTGCATTAAAAAAAGGATTCACTTTGAAAAAAAATTCTATGGAAGCTTTGTTTCCACCATGCAATTCACAATCATGAGATATAAACTTGCAATTTTGAAAAAAAAAGTCAGAATCACAAGATTTAAACTCACAATTCCAAAAAACGGTCATGAGAAAAAAGTTACAATCGTGAGAAATGAATACGCAATTCCGAGAAAAAAGTTACAATCGTTAGAAATGTATACGCAATTCAGAGAAAAAAGTTACAATTGCAAAAAATGAACACGCAATTCCGAGAAAAAAGTTACAATCGTGAGAAATGAACACACAATTCAGAGAAAGAAGTTACAATCGTGAGAAATGAACACGCAATTCCGAGAAAAAAGTTACAATCATTAGAAATGAATATGCAATTCCGAGAAAAAAGTTACAATTGCAAGAAATGAACACGCAATTCCGAGAAAAAAGTTACAATCGTGAGAAATGAACACGCAATTCCGAGAAAAAAGTTACAGTCGTGAGAAATGAACACGCAATTCCGAGAAAAAAGTTACAATCCTGAGAAATGAACACGCAATTCCGAGAAAAAAGTTACAATTGTGAGAAATGAACATGCAATTCCGAGAAAAAAGTTACAATCGTTAGAAATGAATATGCAATTCCAAGAAAAAAGTTACAATTGCAAGAAATGAACACGCAATTCCGACAAATAAGTTACAATTGCAAGAAATGAACACGCAATTCCGAGAAAAAAGTTACAATCGTGAGAAATGAACACACAATTCAGAGAAAAAAGTTACAATCGTGAGAAATGAACACGCAATTCCGAGAAAAAAGTTACAATCGTGAGAAATGAACACGCAATTCCGAGAAAAAAGTTACAATCGTGAGAAATGAACACGCAATTCCGAGAAAAAAGTTACAATCGTTAGAAATGAACACGCAATTCCGAGAAAAAAGTTACAATCGTTAGAAATGAATATGCAATTCCGAGAAAAAAGTTACAATTGCAAGAAATGAACACGCAATTCCGACAAAAAAGTTACAATTGTGAGAAATGAACACACAATTCCGAGAAAAAAGTTACAATCGTTAGAAATGAACACGCAATTCCGAGAAAAAAGTTACAATTGCAAGAAATGAACACGCAATTCCGAGAAAAAAGTTACAATCGTGAGAAATGAACACGCAATTCCGAGAAAAAAGTTACAATCGTTAGAAATGAACACGCAATTCCGAGAAAAAAGTTACAATCGTTAGAAATGAACACGCAATTCCGAGAAAAAAGTTACAATCGTGAGAAATGAACACGCAATTCCGAGAAAAAAGTTACAATCGTGAGAAATGAAAACACAATTCCGAGAAAAAAGTTACAATTGCAAGAAATGAACACGCAATTCCGAGAAAAAAGTTACAATCGTGAGAAATGAACACACAATTCCGAGAAAAAAGTTACAATCGTGAGAAATGAACATGCAATTCCGAGAACAATCGTGAGAGGTAAATGCGAAATGCAGAGAAAAAAAGTCACAATTGTGAGATGTAAACTCACAATTTCAAGAAAAAAAGTCACAATACTGAGATGTAAACTTGTAATTCAGAGAAAAAAAAATCACAAGCACAGGATGTAAACTCACAATTTAAAGAAAAAAAGTCACAATCACAAGATGTAAACTTGCAATTCTGGGAAATAAAGGTCACGTTCGTGGGATGTAAACTTGCAGTTCTGAGAAAACAAGTCACAATCACAGGATGTAAAATCGCAATTCCCAAAAAAAAAAGTCAGAATTACAATATGTAAACTTGCAATTCTGAAAAAAAGTTACAGTTGTGAGATGTAAACTCAGAATTCTGAGAAAAAAAGTCACAATCGTGAGAAATAAACTCACAATTCTGAGAAAAAATTCACAATCACGAGAAGTAAACTCGAAATTCAGAGAAAAAAATCACAATAGCGAGAAGTAAAAACTTGCAATTTCAAGAAAAAAAAGACCACAATCGCAAAAAAGATCACAATTGCGAGATGTAAACTCACAGTTCAGAGAAAAAAAATTAAAATGGCAATTCTAAGAAAAAAAGTCTGAAGATAAAATGTCGCAATTACTAAGTTTTATTGCTGTTTAGTGGCAAAAACTGGCTTCAATACTTATGTTCTTGCAGTTGCAAGTTAATATCTCATAATTCAGATTTTTCTTGTGTGAATTTACATCTCACAATCCCATTTTTCTACAAAAGTGATAATGGATAAGCTCACAAACTTGAGCCTGAATTCTAGGATATAAACTCTTGTGAGGAAAAAATGCTGAATTTTGAGATAAAAAGTCACAATTTTTTATTATTTTGTTGCAAAAACAAGCTTCCATAATTTTCAACACAAAATCGTACACTAAAAAGATGTAGACATTTACATTTTTGTATGGAAAGATTATTTACAGTAACACTTAAACAAAACACTAACATCACATGCCCTTTTAAACCCTTCAGAGCATTTCACGCATAGACTTCCATTGTGAGTGCATTACTGTATCATGATTTGTATTTTTTTTCGACATGTCAAGGAACAGGACGCCACAGATGCCTCTTGTTCTGAACTTGTTTTGAACCAGGAACATTTCTCTGTGCAACTTTCTGTGTATTTTTAGCAAGCCTGATATGGATTGTGTGCTTCATGTTTGCAGTAGGCATCCCACATCCCTATATATTCGCTGGAGAGCGATATGAAGCGAATGACTCATTTTTCTATATTCTTGATCTCAGATCCCTTGGGAGGGCAGGAGGGATGAAGAATCGAAGGAAGGAGGGCTGGAGGGGGTGTTGTGGAGAAAGGCAATTGCAGCAGACGGGTGACACATCTCTTAGCTGGAGGTTTTCTCCCCTCCTCTGAGGCAGAAGCTAAAAATATCATAACCTAGTGCCTTCATTAGACCAGACAGAGCTCTCCACATACACACACACACTCTTTGTCCACAACACGCAATACAGCTTTAGCAAAACACAATTTATATCGACCATTACCTACTTTTCACGAGCCAATTAAAGGCTGGGAGATGAAGAGAAAACCGTTGTGTGTCTCCGTCTGCAGACACTACATGTCCTTGCTATGACTCACTGGGTGATAAGCGCGTGGGCGCGCACATGTGTGTTTATGCGCAAGTGTGTCTGAATGTGTTTCTGGGTGAAGATGACATTCTTCAAGACGAGTTTGGTGGCTCTGACAAACTGTAAACTCACGAAAGTGTGTCACGAAGAAAAACACTAATTACACAGTGTGTGGTAATTCCAAACCAGCAGGAAAGAACTGTAGTGGTAGTTTTCATTATTATTTTTTATTTTAGAAGTAGTAGCAACAGATTCATTTTCAGCAAGAATCAATTTTAAATATAAATACTTCATCTGAAGGAGAAATGTCATTTTTTATTATTATTATTATTATTATTATTATTATTGGAGTGCGTTTTACAAGAAAATACTATTTCAGTTATTCATTACATAATAGTATCAGGCTAGTTATACCACACTATGAAAAGTGGCTAAGATTAGTAAAATTAGCTAGTTAAATGTTACATAACAACAGTATCGGGCCAGTTATTCAGAACTTAGTTAGCTAAGCTACAAACTACACCAGAATTTGCCTGAAGCTAAATTTAGCTGGTTACATTAGAAAACACCTCACCCTAAAGGTGGGAACTGCATTTTTGGGTGGATAAATGTTTGGTTCATTACATAACAGCAGTATCGAGTGAGCTTTTCATAAAGTTAACTACTTAAGCAACAAACTTTGCTATTAAAATGTTCAAAGCTAAACTGGAATTCACTCTTTAGAAAAGTAGCTGGGTAAACTACAAGCTACATCGTCCTTTTAGTGGTGGGACTACTTTTCTGTGCGGATGATCATTTGGTGTATTATTACATAACAGCGGTATAAGGCAAACGATTCCGAAAATGTAGCTAGCTAAGAGGCAAATTATGCTATTAAAATTATCTATGCTAAACTGAAAGTTACCCTTTAGCAACAGTAGCTTGTTGAACTACAAGGTACATTGTCCTTTTGGCTACTTTCTAGGCGGATGAACATTTTGTTATTCAATGGCAACAGTATCACGCAGGCTATTTAGAAAATTAGCTAGTCAAGCTAGAATGTATGCTATTAAAATTACCTAAACTAAACTGATGGTTACTGTTTAAACTACAAGCTACATCAGTCTTTTAGTGGTGGGACTACTTTTCTGGGCGGATGAATGTGTTTATTATTCATTAAAACAATATCAGGTAAGCTATTTGGAAAATTGCTATAGTTAAGCTACAAATTATATTATAAAAATTAGCTAAGTTAAGCTGTAAGATACACTTTAGCTGAATTAGCTGGTTAAACAAGCTACATGTCCTTTTAGTGGTGGGACTTTTTGTGTGGATGAATCTTTTTATTCATTACATAACAACAGTAGGGCAAGCTATTCTGAAAATTTAGCTATCTAAGCTACAAACTACTATAAAAATTAGCTAAGCTACGCTGAAAGCTATGCTTTAGCAAAATTAGCTGTAAAAACTACAATTTACATTGTCTTTTTAGTGGTGGGACTACTTTCTGGGGCGTATGAATGTTTTGTTATTCATTTACAACAGTATTAGGCAAGCTATTTGGAAAATTAGCATAGGCAAGCTGCAAAACTATGTTATATAAATATTAGCCAAGTTAATATATAAACAACACTTCAACAAAATTAGCTGGTTAAACTACAAGATACATTGTCCTTTTAGTGGTGGGACTACTTTTGTGGTTAGATGAAAGTTTTGTTATTCAATAACAACAGTATCAACAAGCTATTTGGAAAATTGACATAGCTAAGCTACAAACTATGTTATTATTAAAAATTAGCTGAAGTTAAGCTGTAAGCTAAAATTAGCTGGTTAAACTAAAAGCTATATTGTCCTTTAAGTGGTGAGACTACTTTTTGTGCGGATGAATCTTTCATATTAGGGCAAGCCATTCTGAAAATGTAAATAGCTAAGCTACAAACTGTGCTATAAAAATTAGCTACGCTAAACTGTAAGCTACACTTTTGCAAAATTAGTTACACTTAAAGATAAATAATCATTTTAGTGTTAGGACTACTTTTATTCATTCGTAAACAGTACCAGGCAAGCTATTTAGCTAATTTAGCTAGCTGAACTACAAACTATGTTTGTAAATAATAGATAATCTAAACGAAAAAGTAAAAGATGCAGTAACAGATACACCAGAGATTGTCTTATTATAGGGAGATGAGAGGGTCTGTATTACTGCTAGTGGCTTTAGTTACACTACAAGCATGGCAAAAGTAGCTTGCTACGTGGTAGCTACTTCAAATTTTTTTTCACATATGATATAGTAAAAATAGTAAAGAGGTTGTTCAAATGCCTGTTTGATAGAAAAACATCTTCAGCAGTAGTCGTAATTTATACGTAATACCATCGTAATTTGTTGGGGACATGAGGTAAAACATCCTCAACAACGCTAATGCTAAAATGCTAAAAATATCACCTCACTAGTGTGGAATTTAACACTCTATTTTTGCGATGCTACTGTCCACACAAACACTACTTTTCAAATAGTTACGGCACAAATTTTTCTGGTATAATTTTGCACATTGTAGCTTTATGTTGAAAAGCCACATGCTAATATTTAAAAAATCACCCAAGTACAGTGTTATGTCCCATACACTCTTTAAAATAAAGGTGCTTCACGATGCCCCAGCCAACATTGATATGTGGGCCCCATATGGGTTATACTCGGGCAGCATGGGATCTATGTGGGCATGGGCTGAAAATGGGCAATTTATGTGGGCCCCATGTGGGTTTCACAATGTGGGTCCCATATAGGTTTGAACATATTGGACCTTCATGGGATCTATGTGGGCAAAATTATTTCACATTTAAAATACATCCTTATACCTTTAAATATTTGGTCAGTAGTCATATTTAACAAAGAATATAGGTTTTGTGCATCTGATCAACAACTTTTGAAAAAAAAAATCATTTTGTTTGAATTATCAATATTACATTGTTAGCCTGCTTCTGCATTTATCATAATTTATTTGTTTTCTTTTACTGTACACAATTTAGCAGGGATGATCACGATTTCCAGAATTAAATGGGTCTCATGAGAGCACACTCAACATCTCATCTCTGAACTTCGCTTGACAGAGTAGTCCTGCATTCAACGTTTCGTTTCTTCACATAATTTCATATCATAATATCATAGATCTTTGTTGAAAATAAGCGGATATTTAAAATATAAAATATTTAAAAAGCTCAAATTAGAGGAATTCTAGTCCCGGCGCAAGGATACTGTTTCTTCCAAGCAGTGGAGTTGCGGCGCCGGCGAAGCGGGAGACTTTGTTCGTTTCAGCAATTCAAGGACGTGGACGTGGAGCAAAAATATACAGGTAAATGCGGATTTAATAAACATGTCTCTGTGTTAGGTGTTCTCGAACATTGGAAACTTTGTTTTTACAGTTTGAATGACCTTTAAACTAAAGTAGCTTTTAAACTAATATCTGTTTTTTTGGCCGTAACAATTAATAACGTAAAATGCTGCACACGTTTAAAACCGAGGAGATTTTTGTTGACTCTGACGTGTAATGTTGTTTTTGCCTGACATTTATCCAGTCGTATTGGCAGTTATTGTTTGTTTTATGCTTTCCTGTTGTATTTTGTGGCTGTCTAACCGCCATTTTTCCACCTGAGGGAAAAATGAATTGCCTTGTCAGCTGACAGCCGATATAGCACAAATTTAATTTAGAATGAAAATTGTAATTCTGAATTGGCTTTCTGACATAAGTTCTGAAATACGGGCTTTTATGCTGTGTATCAGTAAATTTATTACGGCTGTCTTGATTAAACTGAAAAAAATGAATAAGTGTCGATGATTATGTTGCTAAGCCTTAAGACCAATAACACACTTTAATGTTGATTTAATGAATGTAGTGGCCAATCAGCGTTTAGATTAGTCATCACGTCGGAGTTTTGAATTTGGCGCTCACTGACTGAATTCTGCACTCCTCATATACAACAATGCATATTGCTTGTAAGTAAGAGATATTTTTACAGTGTGCACAGCTTCAATGATTATAACGGGATGTTTTGCGAAGGTGCAAACCTCCACTAAAATTAATTTTGCCTAAATTAATTTTGTGTTTTTCTTTGCTGTCTTTATGTAATTTCTTCCCGGATTAAATAACCATTTTGTTTGTCATAATAGTGAAATAACCTGTATAACTAACTCATAGACACTTTTTTTGTGTCAGTGTAGCCAGAATCTGACATGTCAGAATTATTTGTAGTATTAATTAATGTGACATTGTGAAATTGTAAATATTGTGTAAATATTGTTAATAAATGCTGTTGAATATACAGCATGAACCCAACATATTTTAACTGATGTTCCATAATCATTAATAATGAAACATCTGTAAATGTGTTAATATATAAATATATAAAGCACAAAACAGTAAAAATGAATAAATACAACTGTCAACCATATAAGAAAACATGTAATCTTAATTAATATTACATATGCTTTTACAGGTGGGCTGAGGAAGAATACCATGATTAATGATGTGAAGCAGAAAGAAGCAGAAAAGGCTCCAAGTGGTTTACTAGGACTACAGATGAGTGGAATGAGATTAGAGAACAGCAGGAGAAAGACTGTCTCCAGGAGTGTTAACAGTTGTGTGTTGTTTTATTTTGTGTGTGTCTAAAATGTGTAGTTTTTGAGACAGTATATATTCAGGTTCAGTTCAGGTGAGTTTGTTGTTTTTGTGTTTCTTTATTGTGACAGTGTGTCACTTTTAGTAGAGCATTGATGATTCTTAAAGGGATAGTTCACCCAAATATGAATATTCTGTCATCATTTACTGTCCATCATTTACTTGTTCCAAACCACAAATGAATATTTTTTTAATGAAATTGAGAGATTTCTTACTGTCCACTATCACCTGGACTGACACTTTTAAATGTTCTAAAAGAGTCATAAAAATAAATTGTTTTAATCTAAATCTAATCTAAACCTGTTTAATATAAGTCTCCTGAAGAGACAGACACACTTTATGTGAACAGATGTGATTTGTTTTTTTTTTGCACATATAAACACTTACAAGCAGACAATGAGTACAGCATTCATTTGTAATAAATTTAAGGTCATGCCTGCTTTCTTGACACATGAGAACCAATGAAGTTTGTTCTTGTGCATGATCAATGTTCATATGTGAATAAAAGCTGAATCGAAATCTCTTCATAATGTAATGTGATCACATCTCTTCAGAATAGTTGAATTAAACCCTTGATTCATATAGATTTATTTTACAATGTCTTTATGAATGTTCTGAAGCATCAGAGTTTTAGACAAGTAACTTTAAAAAGACCAACAGAAATTACTCAGATTTAAATAAAATTATCGTCATTTGTTTTTCTGAAAATTATGGAAATTGGAGTGACATGAGGCTGAGCAAATAAGACAGAATTTTCATTTTTGGGTGAATTAAGCCTTTAACTGTTAACTGTCAATTTTTGTTATGTTAGATTAGTTACTTAAGACCAGTTGGTGATGGTATGTCTCTGGTTTAATAAAATGTTAATGTTGATGTTCAACATTTTACAAAAATCTGAAAAGTATAAAAAAACATGTCATAAAATGAAAATAAAGCATTATATTGGACCTGTACAACATTTTAATGTGTATATATATCGGGGTTTTTTTATTTGCACACTTTCATGTTTTGTGATTTTGTAGATGAATAAACTTTGGGCCAGTCCAGCATCCATACTAAACCCTAGTACAGGGGTAGGGAACGTTGATCCTCGAGAGCCATGTCCCTGCAGATTTTAGCTCCAACCCTAATCAAACACACCTGAACAAGCTAATCAAGGTCTTCAGGATACAGGTTGGCATGTTTTTCTTAAATCCGCAGGGACATGGCTCTCGAGGATCAACGTTCCCTACCCCTGCCCTAGTATATCCACATGTGCTTCATAAAGTGGGACCAATATGGGTCTTATATGTGTTGCCCAGTGGGGATTCTTATGGGCTATATCAGATGGGGCCCACATGGAACCCATGGACAAACCCAAGTAGAACCCATATTTACAGTCCATATGGGGCCCACATGGACCCCAAGATAAAATGTGGGCTGGGTTCTAAGTGGGACCAATATGGGTCTTATGTGAGTTGCCCATTTGGGCCCCACGTTAGCCCCAGTCAGGCCCCATATGAGAATCAAATGGGCTAATTTAGATGAGACCCACATGGAACCCATGGACAAACCCATGTAGGACCCATATTTACAGCCCATATGGGGCCCACATGGGCCCCACGATCGAATGTTGGCTGGGGCCATAGAAGAACCTTTTTTTCCTAAATGGTTCTATAAAGAACCTTTAACATCTGAACTTTTCTGTTTCACAAAAGGTTCTTTATGATGAAAGGTTCTTCAGACTATAAAAAATGTAAGAAAAAGATCTGACCTTCAACTGAATGGTTCTTTGTGGAACCAAAAATGGTTCTTCTATGGCAAGGCTTGAAGAACCTTTTAAAGCACCTTTATTTTTAAGAGTGTAGATTTTCATTGTACATTCACTACTGTAAACAAGATTTACAAACGAGAGCGTCAAGACTAAATTGTTTTCTCTGGTAATATGACACCGATGCTGTCAAAAAAGCTTAACTTGCTTTGAACCTGAAACATTCTTTTAGGAAAGCATCATTCCCTGTGAAAACATTTCATGTTGCAATCAAGGTAGTATAGCGAACGGTTGTCGTAATCAGGGTCTTCCAGGGTGGAGAAAGGTGGAGGGCCGTTCAGCCCTTGCCTGCAGCTATATCCCGCGACACGGGGCGAGATCCAAATTCCCTGTCTGTCATTTTCCCTTTCTTCTCTTTCTTTTCCCCTCCCTTTTCCACCGAGTCTGTGTGGGAGTCAGAAAGCTAAATCCACTCAGCTAGAATTAAAGGCAGTGACCTGCAGAGAAGGACAAGGAGGAAATCAAAGCCTGGATCACCAGCTTCCTCTGTGCCAGAATCCACACAATCAACGAGCTCTGTACGTCATATTGCACCCTCAGGTTGCAAAGTGATGCGCTAATGAGGAAATAAAGGATTTAATCAGACAATTAATGAAATGCAATGCTACTGCAAATGTTTGAATGTAGACATGACAGTCCAAGAGTCTGAGGTCATTATGTTTGCGATGAGAATGACTGTCATTAAAATGAAAGTGGACAATAAGTTCATAGCAGGTAGAACAATAGTGTTTGTTTACATCTAGAGATTTGCTCTGGGAAACCCCTGGAAGCCTCGAAACTTCCCAGCTGAATGTCAACACTTTTAAAATAGAAGTTTAGCTCACATGCACATACATTTACAAGAAGGTATGAGAACGTACTTCCGTAAACAAAACAATGCACTTGAATTGCACATTAGTGTGAGGGAACATAACAGAAATAGCAATGAGGAACAATTTGAAACATCTTGTTTTAAAACTCCTAATGCTTTTTGGCACTGAGTGAAATATAATTGTATTATTTCCTTGAACTCAGTGCTAGTTATTCAAAGTCAACAGATCTGCGCTTCACACAAGCATAAAGCACAAGTGAATCCAATTGAATCTTACTTTCCACTCTAGCTTGAATGTTTTGCATCACCGTATCTAAATTAAAGGGATAGTTCATCCAAAACTTTAAATTACCCCATGATTTACTCACCCTCAAGCCATCCTATGTGTATGTGACTTTCTTCTTTCAGACGAATACAATTATAGCTTTATTTAGCTTTATAATGGCATTGAATGGGTTTTGAGATTCAATAATCAAAGTCCAATAAAGTGCATCCACACATCATAAAAAGTGCTCCACACGGCTCCAGGGGGTTAAAAAAGGTCTTCTAAAGGACAATGTATCTTTGAAATAAGTGTTTTATTTTGGCAATGTGTTTTTTTCGCTTATTTCAGCTAATGTCAGAAAACAATTGAACTAACATGGCTGAAGATGCATAAAGAGGAACAGATGAACCAAATTAATAGAGTCATTTACACTGGAACCGCTTTCATTATGATTCATTCAATTCATGACTTTGATCATTCATTTCGATTAATTCACTAGCAAAAAAACAGATCAAAATAAAAGCAATTTATTTTTAATTTCAACATCATTGGTAACAACTTTAAAAAGCACGAAGTGATGGGTGAAACTGAGCTTTTATAAACTCTGAATCAGTTAACATTCACTGGCTGATTTACTGCTTTGAAGCGCTCCAGTCGGATTGCGTATTGCAAATCATTTGTTTCAAATTGGGACTTTAAATCATGTATTGCGCATCATTTGATTTAGATTGGAACTTCACGTATTGCGAATCATTTGTTTCACATCAGGACTTCAAATTGTGTATTGTGAATAATTTGCTTCAGATCAGAACTTTGCATATAGTGAATCAGTTGATTTAGATTGGAACTCCGCATATCACAAATAATTAGATTTAGATTGGAACTTCATGTATTGTGAATCATTTGATTCAGATCGGGACTTCAAATCGCGTATCATGAATCATTTAATTTAGATTGGAATTTCACGTATTGCGATTCATTTGATTAAGATTGGGACCTCACATATTGTGAATCATTTGATTCAGATCGGGACTTCAAATCGCGTATCACAAACCATTCTTTCACGTTAAAACGGATCTTCGCCGATTATAAATCATTTGATTCAGATACTGACTTTCAGGACTTCAGTACAGGTTTGCGAATAGTTTTTCCTTACTTTTTATTCTTAAACAGTAGAAAACATTTAATTAAAGCAGTACAGACATAAAAACGAAAAAAAAAGAAAAGAAAGAATGCACAAATACCCTTAAGAATATTAACCATGGTTTTACTATAGTAAAAGTGTAGTATATTTTGCCATCCTATAGTAGTAATACTAGAGTAGTAATTCTGCTAACTGTCGATATATATAACTCAGATTGTATTTGTCTGAAAGTAGAAAATTATATACAACAAGGATAGCTTGAGGGTGAGTAAATCAAGTTGTAATTTTCATTTTTGGGTGGACTATCCCTTTAAACGATCTTATTCTGCTGGTCTCCTACATGTATCAGCTTAGGAAATAAAGCCATAAAGGTTTGGAATGATGTGAGGGTTGAGTAAATGATGACAGAATGAACATCTCCTTTCACTACAAAACAAGAAACATTGCTTCACACCCATTTGACCCATTGTCTAGTACACTCAACATGATCTGCTTACTTGTAATTCTCTGGGCATTAAGTTCTGCTTCTGACTCACGTTTCATTCTCAAATCATATGATTATCTGCTTGCGCATGCAAAAATAAACAACTCGATGCAGCTCTAGGAAGAAGAAATATTTGTGAGGAATGTTGCGAAGGAGGTTTCATCTTCTCTACTGAGGTGGTGATCGAGTTTGTGGCACTTACTCATACATCACTCAGTCATTTTTCACCCTCTCTGGAAGAGAGAATAATGTTGTTGCCAAGTTTTGCAAAATCCCTGCATCAGGATGTTACCAAAAATGCTGTCTGGAGCTACTGTGAATGTCCTAACAATCAAAAATTAAATAGTAACTGTCCACCTGAGTCCAAATAAGATGACACAGTGTTCAAAATTTGGCTGTAAGCTGAATACTTTCCACACATGTGATGGAAAATAGACGCACGTCGAGGCGCGGACCCCGATGTGGTTTTTCGTTCAATCAGACAGCGTCTGCGAGCACCTGGAGTCTGTGCTATTTTTACTGCTCCTGACTAGAGTTGCTTTGTTCTTCTGAATAGAGAAGGCGAGGTACATTTATATCTCTCTCTCCCTGTCTCTCTTTCCATGCCCTGTAGCATTGTGACATGAGAATGATCAGCAATACAGTCAGAGGGGTGTGTAGTGTGACTCAGGCCTGTGTGTGTGTGTGTGGTTTGAAGAATGAATTCTACTTCAAAAAACACAAGCGAACGATTGTCAATGTTGTCCTGTAAATTTAAAGAAACCGTTCACCCTGAATTGAAAAATTTTGTGAAAACTGTACTCAGGTCATCCAAGATGCAGATGAGTTTGTTCATGGGAACAGATTTGGAGACATGTATCATCACTTGCTCAGCAATGGATATGAATAGGTGCTGTCAGAATGTCTAAACAGCTGATAAAAACATCACAATAGTCCACAAATGACTCCAGTCCATCAGTTAATATCTTGTGAAGCCAGTTGAAAATGTACTCAGGTCATCCAAGATGCAGATGAGATTTTTTGGTCATGGGAACAGATTGGAGAATTTTAGCATCACTTGCTCACCAATGGATGTAAATGGGTGCCGTCAGTACAAAACAGCTAAAAAACAAATCTCTGTAAATTTAAGAAACAGTTCGAAAATGTACTCAGGTCATCCAAGATGCAGATGAGTTTGTTTGTTCATGGGAACAGATTAGGAGGAATTTAGCATCACTTGCTCACCAATGAATGTGAAT
Source organism: Cirrhinus molitorella (assembly GCA_033026305.1). Taxonomy (NCBI): domain Eukaryota; kingdom Metazoa; phylum Chordata; class Actinopteri; order Cypriniformes; family Cyprinidae; genus Cirrhinus; species Cirrhinus molitorella. The sequence continues at coordinate 28,039,471 of CM065121.1, read as the reverse complement.
GGGTGCCATCAGAATGAGAGTCCAAACAGCTGCTAAAAACATCACAATAATCCACACGTGACTCCAGTCCATCAATTAACATCATGTGAAGCCAAAAGTTGCATGTAAGAAATAAATCATCATTAAGCCTTTTTTAACTTCAAATTGTCACTTTTGGCTGAATCCGGAGAGAAATATGCACAGATCAAGCACCGCTTACAAGCCAAATGGTCCAAAACAGCTAAAAAAACAAATATCTGTAAATTTAAAGAAACATTTTACCCCTAAGTTGAAAATTTGTACAAAATGTACTCAGGTTATCCAAGATGGAAATGAGTTTTTTGTTCATGGGAACAGATTAGAAGAAATTTAGCATCACTTGCTCAACAATGGATGTGAATGGGTGCCGTCAGAATGAGAGTCCAAACTGCTTTAAATCGTCACTTCTGGCTGAATCGGGAGAGAAATATGCACAAATCAAGCACTGTTTATAAGCCAAAAAATTGTCCAAAACAGCTAAAAAAAAAAAAAAAGCATCTGTAAATTTAAAGAAACATTTTACCCATAAGTTGAAAATTTGTTAAAAAAAAAAAATGTTATGTCAGCCAAGATGCAGATGAGTTTGTTTGTTCATGGTAACAGATTAGGAGAAATGTAGCATCACTTGCTCACCAATGAATGTGAATGGGTGCCGTCAGAATTGGAGTCCAAACAGCTGATAAAAACATCACAATAATTCACAAGTGACTCCAGTCCATCAATTAACATCATATGAAGTGAAAAGCAACGTGTTTGTAAGAATCAAATCCATCATTACGATGTTTTTAACTTCAAATTGTCACTTTTGCCTGAATCAGGAGAAAAATATGGCCAGATCAAGCATCGTCTACAAGCCAAAATTGTCTAAAACAGCAATAAATAAATATCTGTACATTTAAAGAAACTCCTAAACTGACAATTTGTTGAAAATGTACTCAGGTCATCCAAGATGCAGATGAGTTTGTTTATGGGAACAGATTAGGACAATAGATGTGAATGGGTGCCGTCAGAATGTCTGAACAGCTGATAAAAACTTCACAATAATCCACAAGTGACTCCAGTACCTCAATTAACATTGTATGAAGTGAAAAGCTACATGTTTGTAAAAAACAAATCCATCATTAAGATGTTTTTTAAATTGTCGCTTCTGCCTGAATCAGGAGAAAAACTATGACAGCAAACAGCAAATATGTGGGTCAATTTTGATATGAGAGGACAACAGGAGATGGACCTTGTCACTGGAGGAAGCATTATTATGCATTTTAGACTAAAATGCGACTCTCATGAATGTGCGTCCAACAGTTAGCAGAAGCTAGAGATTACAGTTTATAAAGTTGTAAATATGGATATTTTTCTTAAACAAATGCATTAATTCACTTCAGAGGGCCTTTATTAACCTCCCGGAGCCGTGTGGAGTACTTTTTATGATGGATGGATGCACTTTTTTGGAACACCCATTCACTGCCATTATAAAGATTGGAAGAAACAGAATATTTTTAATATAACTCTGATTGTTCTCATATGAAAGAAGAAAGTCATTTGAGGGTGAGTAAATCATAGTTTCATTATTATGGATTTTGGACTCATAGTTTGGCCAGAAGTGACATTTAAAATTAAAACGTCTTAATGAGTTAAATATTTGTTTCTTACAAACACGCAGCTTTTCGCTTCATAAGATGTTTACTGATGGACTGGAGCCATGTGGATCCCTTGTGGATTATTGTGATGTTTTTACCAGCTGTTTGGACTCTCATTCTGACGGCACCCATTCACATCCATTGGTGAGCGTCTGATATAATGCTGCATTTCTCCAAATCTGCTGAAG